>JADWQK010001845.1:0-58466 GCA_017933935.1 Sesamia nonagrioides
TTGGTACATCGGTTCCTCCTGGTAACCCCCGCTGTCGTCGGCGCTGTCCGCCGCCGCGCCGTCCACCTGCACGCCGCTGCGCTGGGCTGGCTCGGCCCGGCCGCCGCCGTCCCCCGGTCGCTGCGTGCGCGGCCGTGCGCTCCTCGCGCCCCGCTCCCGCCGCGCCCCTCTCCGCCGTCGTTGCTGGTCCTGGCGCCGCGACCTCCGCGTGACCTCTGTTGCTTCCGATGTCCGCCTTGCCCCGTATTGATGACTCCCTGCGGTTTTTTCCAGCAAACCCTGCGCAGGTGGCCCACCTTCCCGCAGTAACTGCACTGGAAATCTTTGTATCTGCAGTCCCATGTGCGATGTTTATCATCTCCGCAGGCTGTACACGCTTTTATACTCAATTTGTTTATATTATCCGTCCGTTCCTGTTCCTGTACCTTCTCCACGGCCCCGGCATCCCGCTCGGCTGCCTCTAAATTGCTGGCTAGTACGACAGCTTTCGAATATTCTAGATCATCTTCCGCGAATAACCGTTGACGGATAGTTTCGTTACGTAATCCGCAAACAAATTGATCTCTTAGGTTTTCTTCCAATGTCTTTTTAAACTCACAATATCTAGCCATCTTTTTCAGCTCCGCTACATATTCCGATATAGTTTCTGTACTCAGCTGTCTCCTTTGACGAAATCTGAATCGTTCGGCCAAAACTGATGGTTTGGGTTGTAAATGTGATTCTAACAACTTAACGGCTTCTTCATACGTAAGTTTAGAGGGCTTCTTTGGACTGGCTAATGTTGATAATAATTCATACGCTTGTTCACCCATCATCGCTATGAGTGTGGGTAACTTAATGTCGTCCGCAATATTGTTTGCCACGAAGTACATTTCCACTCGATCCACGTACGCACACCAATTTCCATTTTTAACGTCATATTCTCGCACTTTTCCCACCGACATTTTGTCCTTATTTGCACGCTATAATGTCCACGAAACCGATTAGTTATTTTACTCGTCGCCACTGATAAATAAAAGACGTGCATGTAGCCACTGCGTTTATTTAACTGCCGAGCTCGGCGTAAAAACCGCCTACCTACATACATAATTATTATAACTACCTTAACATATATAACAGCAATTTGTTGCAATAATAAATCACTCATCCCCTAAAGATACCTATGCATTTCAATTTAGAACAGAATATATAAATAGATTTCAGTAAAGATTATGTTGATGTCTCTATAGCTATCTGGGGGCGGTAAATAAATGTTTTCTCTTGAATTTCTTCTTCTTGAGGAAGTAAAGAAGTAAAAATTTCGGTCATACGATTCAAGTCTGGATAATAATTTTAGGTTAATAGGATTGAAACTTTCAAAATATGGCAATAATAAGTACATTAATATTTACTTAAATATAACTAAAGAAACATTAAACCTAATACAAAATTAATGTAACTTAAAACACTAATAAGTCTGCATTCAGTTTAAAGTCTGGGCATTGTTATTTGCCTGGTAATTAGATCAGTTTTTCGTCCTTTTACTGAAGCTCCTCTAGACTTTTAACTCCTTTTTTAACTTGAAACAGTCCATGTACAATACATTGCTCTGCTTTACCTAAAAAAAACTCGTAAAACACAAAAAATAAACTCAACATAAAACGTGATATGACTGACAGCTAATTGTTATGAGTCAAACGCCATCAGCGACATCTTCAAATAGCTTTGCGTTTTCTTCCCCATTTAAGTATTTCTCAACTTAAAACATACAGAACACAAGAAATACTTAGTTCTCTTCATCAATTAATTAAGAACTGAAGATATCCGTTAATTTTTCGCTTTTAGGACATAGAAGATAATGTAAAGGATACTCAAAGCAGTGACAATGAACAGTCCAGAACCACTATAGAAACTGGCAATGATGCTACGACGAAGCAGTCTGACCCCAACTTGTGTAAAGTCGAGCGTACCTTCGATGTACCTCTGGTTGAGCAGCCTCCGGGCAGTAACCCTTTGATTACGCAGCCCGCGGTCACCGACCCTTTAGAAAAAGAAAATTTTGTAAAGGAAACAAAAACTTATGTTAGCAAACATTCCACTGGCTTAGCAAAAACGGACGCTGGCGCCACGGACATGCAGAATTACCCTAAAATATGTAAGGTGGAACAGCTTACATTCGATGTACCTATGGTTCAGCAGCCTCCGGACAGTGACTCTTTGATTGAAAAGCCTGCGGTCAGTGACCTTTTAAAAGAAGAAAATGTAAAGGAAACAGGGAGCAATGTCAGCCAAAAATCCACTGACACAGCAGTCACGGGTGCTGACGCTGCGGTCAAACAGCTTTCCAACATTAAAGTTGAGCAGCCTACGGTGGATGAACCGGTGAACGGGCAAACATTTTACGTCCCTTTGATTGAACAGAGTACAGTGGTTGAGCGTACAACGGATAATGAGCCTTCAGCTAAAGAGTTTAAGGTTCACGAAATTAAAATTGAGCCTATAGAAAGTAGTGCTTTGATCGACAAACTTTGGGATGAACAGCGCCCGGTCAATGACCTTTCGCCTGAACAAACTACAGCCGTTGTACCTAAGATCAAGCCGGCTGTGAATGATCACCATTGTGAAGGTTCGGGCAAAGCCACCACTAAAGGTATACTGGACACCGTGGACACAAAGGGTGGACCAGACATATCGAGCGAGCAGACTCATCGCGCCAAGGATAAGTCAAGTAAGTGTCCCAGTTATGCAGTACGCCATGGATTGGCGCCCAAACTAATCTACAATTCAAGTATTTTTCTTTCTAATTCGTTAAAAAAAAGACAGAAGATACCATTGATAAAATATTAAACAGATACGATATATTCTAACAAACTGACCAAAAAAAATGTGCCGAACACAGCAGCAGCACACATGCATATTTTTATTCGGTATACATTGGTACAGTGTGAGTGAGATGGGGCGCAATCTAAAGCATAGAGAAGAAAAAGATGGCTAGTGTTTGTCGTTTGCGCTGTTAGTGTTTGTCGTTTGTTTTACGAGTGTATCGAGAGTGACTAAAGCGAGATACAGGACTTACTTCCTTTTGTACGCTTCATTTTTAGTGCGCTAGTGACATATCTACCTTAGTTTAATATTTTATCAATGGAAGATACATATTATGTACTTAGTTTAGTCTTGTCAATTTAAGAATTACCATAGGACAGGTTAGACGTGAGAAAACAGCCCCCGTGGCATAGCGGTAGCGAACGCGACCGCTGCGCAAGGAGGCGCGGGTTCGGGATATGAATATTAGGGATGTATCCAAGGTATAAAAATCAAAAAATAATTAGTCCGTCTTATCCATACTAATATTATAAATGCGAAAGTAACTCTGTCTGTCTGTCTGTCTGTCTGTCTGTCTGTTACGCTTTCCCGCCTAAACCTCTCAACCGATTTTGATGAAATTTGGCACAGATAATCTTTGGACCCTGAGAAAAAACATAGGCTACCTGTTATCCCGGAAAAATTTGATATTCCCGAGGGAAATCTAAAAAGCGCGATATAACCGAACTCCACGCGGGCGAAGCCGCGGGCGGAAAGCTAGTAGTTAATGAAACAAATTAAGACCCGTATTTTTCATTTTGTCGAAATTACCAAAAACTACTGAGATATAGCGTATTAAAGTTACGGAGTGGGGGCTAATTACGTCACGCCGTGGTATATATTGTACCACGGCGTGACGTCATGCGACATTTTAAATCAATATATCTTCCGAAGTATTTGAATGAAAGAAAAAATAAAAAATACGTGTTCAATATCCATACTTCCATACTATCCATACTAATATTATAAATGCGAAAGTAACTCTGTCTGTCTGTCTGTCTGTCTGTCTGTCTGTTACGCTTTCCCGCCTAAACCTCTCAACCGATTTTGATGAAATTTGGCACAGACAATCTTTAGACCCTGAGAAAGAACATAGGCTACCTTTTATCCCTGAAAAATTTGATGTTCCCGAGGGAAATCTAAAAAGCGCGATATAACCGAACTCCACGCGGGCGAAGACGCGGGCGGAAAGCACACAATCTTTAGACCCTGAGAAAGGACATAGGCTACCTTTTATCCCGGAAAAATTTGATGTTCCCGAGGGAAATCTAAAAAGCGCGATATAACCGAAATTTACGCGGGCGAAGCCGCGGGCGGAAAGCTAGTAATATTATAAATGCGAAAGTAACTCTGTCTGTCTGTCTGTCTGTTACGCTTTCCCGCTTAAACCTCTCAACCGATTTTGATGAAATTTGGCACAGACAATCTTTAGACCCTGAGAAAGAACATAGGCTACCTTTTATCCCGGAATAAATTGATGTTCCCGAGGGAAATCAAAAAACGCGCGATATAACCGAACTCCACGCGGGCGAAGCCGCGGGCGGAAAGCTAGTTTTTTATAAATATATCTGATGGACATTAAATTATTTTCTAGGATACAACCCATTTGCACTGGTCTGGTCGTGCCTCGGAAAGCACTTTAAGCCGTTGGTCCCGGTTGCCATACAAACATCTAGTGGCAGTCGTTACGGATTGTTGGAGCCCTCAAATAGTCCAACAATTGGTCTAATTGCAATGCTTCGATATCGCCTTCGGGTTGTGGAGGTCAGACGGCAGTCGCTTCACGGAAAATATCGAAGTTTAGCCAAAATCAGCAGTTAGACTGGTAAAGCGGACCCCAGACTCCAAAGCTGAAGAAGCTTTGGATGCGACTGGGATTAACGCTGAGATGATGATGAGTTTAGGCGTGAGAAAACATGACAATTCAAAAGAGTTTTTTTTATATAAAACATTGCCCCTATAGTAGGAATTTCTCCTGTATCGCGGGCGCGTTTATAAACATATAAAGCCAGATCCGGAACAACTAAATCACACAGATTGAGCTTGCCCCAAAGTAAGTTCGAGACTTGTGTTATGGGATACTAACTCAACGATACTATATTTTATAATAGATACATATATAGATAAACATTCAAGAACCAGGCCAATCAGGAAAAGATCGTTTTCCATTATGACCTGAGCGGGGATCGAACCCGGGGCCTCCGCGTTGCAGGCAGGCGTGTTGACCGCTGCGCTACGGAAGACGACAAAATAAAATAATTGTAGGCCATACAAATATTTGTTCTGTGCGGGAATCGAACCCGGGAAACGCGGCGCAGCAGTCGATCGCTCAGCTATTGCACCAATCGTGTCGAAATTACGTCAGAAATAATATTTATCTTTTTTCAAACCCTCTTGTTGGTTGTTATTCGGTGGTAGGCTTCGAGCAACACAGGGATTTGTTAGGGTTCCCTGTGTTGCTCGAAGGTGGTAGGCCATAACATCGGCTGCCGGCAGCAGTTACCACCCACTAGACAAAGTCTTGCCGCCAAGCGATTCGTCTTGTTCCGGCATGATGTCTGGTGAAGCCGTACGGAGGACGGGTCTGAGCAGTTGTGCTGCGATGTGTGCCGGGTACGATGCGCCAAATGTTGTTGTGTAGGGAGTTTGGTCGTGGAGGATCTCCAGATCAATCTCCCTCTAGCGCAGCATTGTTTGGTCGTGTTGGCCTTGGGTTTAACATTGCATCACCTCGCTCAACTGCCGCCATCCTTCCTATTCCTTAGTTTTTTAAGTGAATAGGCTTAATAAACTAGTGCGCTTTACCATCAACGATTGCATCACTGCTTACCATCAGGCTGGATTGCAGTCAAGCACTAGTTTATAATTATTAAAAAAAAAGTAATTTTGATAGCACAACCTCATGCTTATATATCTCAATGGTACACCGTTTTCTGATACAATGAACATACAAAAATTATACCTAAAATGTCTCTGAATAAAAGTCGTGGTGACCTAGTGGCTAAAACACTAGCCTCTCAAGTACGAGTGTGCGGGTTCGATTCCAGGCCAGGCAAGTACCAATGTAAATTTTCTAAGTCATATGTACTTTCTAAGTATATCTTGGACACCAATGACTGATTAAAAAGGTAAAGGAAAACATCTTGAGGAAACCTGGACTTTAAGTCTGAAATCGCCCACCCGCATTGAGCAAGTGTGGTGATAAGCTCAATCCTTCTCTGTATGAGAGGAGACCTGTGCTTAGCAGTGAGACGATTAAAAGGTTGATGATGATGTCACTGAATTATAACCCCAAAGTCGTAATAATAAGCTTTCTTTTCGTCTATCTAGGTCCAGCCGTACCTCAGCAACAGGTGAGCTCTGAAGACACAGACATAGAAGACAATTTGGTCATAGATGAACGTTCCAACCAGACACCGTGTTCACATAAACAGGGACCAGTACCGCACACAGAGACACACAGTGTCGACACAGTGTCACCACACGCTGCTCTCCGAAACTCAGCCCCGACTATAGAAGTTTTGCACATGATTGATCCGAAAACGGTCAAAACTGAGATTCTCTTCGAAAGCGATGAAGACGAATTTGAACCTAGTAACGTAGGGAATAAAGATGAAATTGAATTGGCCACAAAAAAAGGGGCGTTGTTTATAGGTAACAGACTAAAGTTCGAGGAAGTTGATGAGGAGCGGGTGAGTAGTGACGTCAAAAGTGAAGATGACGTCACGGATCGAATGGACTTGGGTGATGGACAGGAACATGATGTTCCTGTTAATAACACTCAAAATATTGGTAAGTTTAATTTTTATTTTTAAATTTTATGTCAGACTAGCTGCGCCTTGCGGTTTCACCCGCGTAGGTTTCGATATGTTTTTTTAATATGGTCCGCTCCTATTGGTCGCAGTGTGATGTTATATATTGATATTGATTAAGGGGCTATCCAACGCAAAAATAATTTTTCAAATCGGACCAGCAGTTCCTGACATGCTCTTCAGCTTTATATCTATAGGTACTAATATACAGAATGTTAAATAACAGAGGGCGTTCCCTTAAACTCGTTAATATATATCATTAATAGATTAAAATAAAAATATCAACATAGAAAAATAAGCATAAAAAAATCCGAATAAAAAAAAATTGTAATTGGCAATAAAATTGAAACCTCCTGTTTTAAATCAAAATAGTAGTCGTCATGTATAAATAAATTGCGACGTTGCCGTCTTTCATGTTCGCGTGTACAGTGTGTTTCTTTTACATGTCAATTTAAAATTTTTACTGAATATTTTCTTATTGGAAAAAAATTTAAAACATTTTTTTTTAGAATGGAAATATTATTTTTAGCATGTATGTATGCTATACTATTTCAGGTTAACGGGAACGCCCTCTGTTAGTTAACATCCATACTAATATTATAAATGCGAAAGTAACTCTGTCGGTCTGTCTGTCTGTCTGTCTGTCTGTCTGTCTGTTACGCTTTCCCGCTTAAACCTCTCAACCCATTTTGATGAAATTTGGCACAGACAATCTTTAGACCCTGAGAAAGAACATAGGCTACTTTTTATCCCGGAAAAAATAGATGTTCCCGAGGGAAATCTAAAAAGCGCGATATAACCGAACTCCACGCGGGCGAAGCCGCGGGCGGAAAGCTAGTACTGTATAAAGCTGAAGAGTTTGTTTGTTTGTTTGAACGCGCTAATCTCAAGAACTACTGGTCCGATTACTGGTCAAAGTTTTTGTAGGTAAAATCAGTCTGAGCTGCAACTGTCCCTTTCGCACTTTATGGGGAGAAGTCGGAGACGGAATTTTTCAAATTCCTCGGCACTAGAGTCCCCTCTTAAGCCGTCGATCCTGTCTCTTATTCGTGGATCTTTGACAGTTGTTATGGGTCATCAGAAGCCCGAAAGTACAACAAACAGTCTTACTAAGTCCCTCCACAAAAAATACTAGTTTTCGGGTGCGTGTGGTTAGACTAGAACCTGACCAGCCCCCTAATCAGCGAACACATTTTTGTAAAATGATTGCGGCTAGTTGAGTAGTTTGACTGCCTCCGTGGCGTAGCGGTAGCGGACGCGGCCGCTGCGCAGGGTGGCGCGGGTTCGATCCCCGCACAGTGCAAGTATTTGTATGCATGAATATGAATATTTGCACTGGTCTGGTCGTGCCTCGGAAAGCACGTTAAGCCGTTGGTCCCGGTTGCCATACGAACATCTAGTGGCAGTCGTTACGGGTTGTTGGAGCCCTCAAAAGTCCAACAATTGGTCTAACTGCAATGCTTCGATGTCGCCTTCGGGTTGTGGAGGTCAGACGGCAGTCGCTTCACGGAAAATGTCGAAGTTTAGCCATATCAGCAGTTGGACTGGTAAAGCTGACCCCAGACTCCAAAGCTGAAAAGGCTTCGGATGCGACTGGGATTAACGCTGGGATGATGATGATGATTGCGGCTAGTTGAGATCGTTTGGACCGCCCATTGGTCCGTTCGATCCAAACGATTCAACTGAACATAGTTAGGAAAAGGCTGGGCAAATGAGTCGTCCGATAATCTTATCTATTGCTCCATATGTTTGAAAAACCTGCTTTCTCAACAACGTTGATAACGCAATGAATGATGTTGAATTGTCAAAATTAAATTCATTGTTTGCATACTAAAGGGTGTATCTGACATCGACGCACAAACGAGTACCATGGATCCAGTACATGATTCTGAGCCCCCCAGTGGTGGAATTTTTCGTCGGCTTTTTCATGATTTAAAAAAAATTATATGAAGTTTTTTTTCACTTTAGACCTTTCATAATTGCTATACTTTTATAACCCAATAAGATTTTAAAGTAAAAATTAATTAATTCGCTAATTACACAAAAAAGCGCAATGAAAACAAAACTCGAAAAAAAAGTCTTATCAGCTGATTTGATAGAGTTTACATCAGGGATCAACGTCATACCTACAAACCCGCACGGCGGCACGCTTGCAACGTTCAAATGCCGAGCCGACACTTTTTTTTAACCACTGTGAATTTTGTAACCGTTCATTAACGACATAAATGACTATCATAATTTTATTAGTGGCATGCGGTGTAGCCTATCCGCGAAGTTTGCGTTACGATGTCAGATACACCCTGTATAAATAATACAACAGCACTAGTCAGTCGTGGTGGCCTAGTGGTTAAAACACCAGTTACTCAAGTATGAGTATGAGGGTTTCATTCCAGGTCAGGCAAATACCAATGTAGCTTTTTAAGTAATATGTATTTTCTAAGTATATCTTGGACACTAGTGACTGATTACAAGGTGAAGGAAAACATCTTGAGGAAACCTGGACTTGTAAGTCTGAACTCGCCAACCCGCCTTGAGCAAGCGTGGTGATTACGCTCAATCCCTCTCCGTGTGAGAGGAGGCCTGTGTCCAGCAGTGGGACGATAAAAAAGGTTGATGATGATTAGCTTGTAATTTAATTTTTCTTGTTTTTTATTATTATCTTTAGTTATCAATACCCCCATTACTTAGCTGAGTTCTGTTAGCTAATTTCTTTCAACCCTGTGTAGGGTAGGATCCCTTGTCTTTTAAATTGATAACAAGACAAAACTCATACAACAATGTTAAAAATTAACAACATTTGTTCTCAGATCCTAAACTTCTTATGGACACACAAGTACGAGTCTTCAGAATAGATGAAATCCCAGCGTGGTACAAAAACGTGCGCAAAGACAACTCGATCAGAGTGTCTCGAATTCATAGAAAATATTACATTCCAAACTTTAAAACTTCACGTAAAAGTAATACTAGAAAATATACGGAAAATACGGACTCGAACGTGGAAATGCGGCCTTCGACCCGTCTTTCTAAGACACAGGAAATAATGGTAGACAAGCATTGTTTACAGAAAGTCGCCAAAACATATAGTATAAGACAGCTGTGTAGCAATTTAAAACGGGAGCTAATAGATGACCGCCCTAAACCCCTTGAAGTCGAAACACCAAACAAAAAAGCTAAATCAGAATCAGATTCGGAAGAAGACAGACCTTTACTGGTCCTCAGAGAAGGAAAGCCGCCAAGGGAGATTGATGTAAATGAGGGAAGCCGGGCAATATTCAGGCAGATGGTAGAAGAGTCGAGCTCGGATGAAGAATTGATGAACAACAGTATGGTCGACAAGCTGGGAGGAGGGGAGGAGCAGTGGAGGCAGCGGTGCGCGCCCTATGCGGCGTCTACTATCGAGTGGAGCTCGGCCTTCGCCCCGGCGCTGGTCCGCGTGCCCAAGCGCGTGTCGCTGCCCGACCTGGAGTCCGTGCGACGACACAACAGTGGCATGCAGGTCGCACAGGTCGCGCCCATCACTACCACTGTAAGTACCTTCAACGTTCTTAAAGTCTCTAAAAATCTCAGCATTAATCCCAGTCGAATCCGAAGCTTTTTCAGCTTTGGAGTCTGAGGTCCGCTTTGCACGTCCAACTGATGATTTTGGCTAAGCTTTGATATTTTCCGTGAAGCGACTGCCTTCTAAAAATCCTCTAAAAATCTTAATCTCCTATCTAAAAATATCTAAAAATCCTAAATCATCATCATCATCATCATCCCAGCGTTAACCCCAGTCGCATCCGAAGCCTTTTCAGCTTTGGAGTCTGGGGTCCGCTTTACCAGTCTAACTGCTGATATGGCTAAACTTCGACATTTTCCGTGAAGCGACTGCCGTCTGACCTCCGCAAACCGAAGGCGACATCGAAGCATTGAAGTTAGACCAATTGTTGGACTTTTGAGGGCTCCAACAACCCGTAACGACTGCCACTAGATGTTCGTATGGCAACCGGGACCAACGGCTTAACGTGCTTTCCGAGGCACGACCAGACCAGTGCAAATATTCATATTCATGCATACAAATACTTGCACTGTGCGGGGATCGAACCCGCGCCACCCTGCGCAGCGGCCGCATCCGCTACCGCTACGCCACGGAGGCTGTCAAAAATCCTAAATAAAGCCTCTAAATGTGACTGAAAAATTCCTGCCTATATACGAGTAACTCGAGTTGGTCTCCAAAGCCTAGAGCACAGGCGTAGAGTAGCCAGCCTTTCGGTGTTCTATAGGATGCATTTCGGGGAGTGTGCGATGGAATTGCATGATTTAATTCCCCCATCTCCGTTCCACCAGCGGACGACCCGTCGTACGGCTGGTTTCCACCCTTACGTTGTTAACACTACTACGATCCGGACGAAGCGTTTCGCCTCCTCCTTTATACCGCGTACATCGAGGGACTGGAACAATTTGCCAGCGGCGGTGTTTCCGTCGGACTACAATTTGAGTGTCTTCAAGGCTAGAGTGAATAGGCTCTAATAAACTAGTGCGCTTTACCATCAACGATTGCGTCACTGCTTACCATCAGGCAGGATTGCGGTCAAGCGCTAGTTTATAAAATATAAAAAAAAAATACTTCTCATCATCACCATCATCTCAGCGTTAATCCCAGTCGCATTCGAAGCTTTTTCAGCTTTTGAGTCTGGGATCCGCTTTATCAGCTGCCCACTTACTCTAACTGATAATAAAGGACATAGCTAAAACTTAGTATGGAAGAGACCCCGCAATGAAAACACATGTATAAACTAGATTCCTAGCATATACAATATTAATTTTTGATAATGCGAAATCCGAATCACGTGTCTAATATTTTTAAGTAAAGAATCTATGTACAAAATTTCAAAATGACATCATGAATAACCACAAAGTTATGAGGTTGTTATCCAACTTGTTTGTCCGTCAACGCTCCGTGCGGACGGGCCCAGTGCCACACGTGTAATTGCTTAACCCATACTAATATTATGAATGCGAAAGTATCTCTGTCTGTCTGTCTGTCCGGCTTTCACGCCAAAACTACTGAACCGATTGTAATGAAATTTGGTACACAGATAGTCTAGAGCCTGAGTAAGTACATCCATACTAATATTATAAATGCGAAAGTAACTCTGTCTGTCTGTCTGTTACGCTTTCCCGTTTAAACCTCTAAACCGATTTTGATAAAATTTGGCACAGACAATCTTTAGACTCTGAGAAAGAACATAGGCTACCTTTTGTCCCGGAAAAATTTGATGTTCCCGAGGGAAATCTAAAAAGCGCGATATAACCGAACTCCACGCGGGCGAAGCCGCGGGCGGAAAGCTAGTATATTATAAGTATATATTTTGGTATGTATGTATATTTAGCTTATTTAAGTATTTTTTAATAATTTTAAGGGCTTTTTTTTTTTTTTTCTTTACCTTATCTCTTCACCACCTGTGGTGGACTGGTAGAGAATGCCTAAGACATTAAGTCCGCCTCTGTACATATAATGTGCGAAAGAATAAATAAATAAATATCTCGTGTTCATGATCACATCACTGAGCCCTTTTTAATTGCAGGTGGAGATGGACTGTGATGACGCCAGGCAGGCGGCTCAGCTCCCCGATGATACGTCAGAAGGTACGCCGAAGCAGCTGGTCATTGACTCTGCTACCAAGGAAGGTCAATGACCGTATGCTTCATGCACGTGTTTATTACTATAATAAGTAATTGAGTCAAAATCAAGTTACATACTTAATTTTTAAATTAATTTTGTCGATTCCTGCACGGAATACATATTTGTATGGCCTCCAAGTAGTTGTTCCGGGTCTGACTGTTTGTGTGTGTGAGTTTATGTGTTTGTAAACGCACCCACGATACAGGAGAAATTCCTAGTGGGTGGTAAAGTTATACAATATGTAAAGAAAACCCTGTCCGATCCGTGAAGGTATTGTTAGGTATCGATAACTGATTCTACTAATGCCCACAAAGACAGGCTGAACTTAAAAAAAATCCCCCTAAAAATAAATATTATTTCGTAAAAAGAGGTAACTTAATACATGTGCGGCAAGCAACCCCTTCCGCGGGCGGCGGGGGGCAGGGCACGCGGCGCCTGTGACGTGGTGGCGTCGCTATTCGCTTGTAATAATACCGGTGCTGTCACTTTTTTAAAATTACCAAATTTCGGGGAAATTGTAATTAATTCCCGGGAAAAAAGGATTATTTCAAAATTCATTACTATTGTTACTATGATGATTATGTAAAATTTTATATTATATTTGGTCAAGTGTTTACCTAACCTTTATTATCCTTATGGGTCGGACAGGGTTTTCTTTACATATTGTATATAAAAAAAAATTACAGATCTTATTGGTAATTTAATATTCTGAGTACTTTTTTTACATTGTCCACAAATATAGAAGCAACAAGAATAATGTAGCCAGCTTGTTGTAATAATATCTTTAACTAGCGGCCGCCAGAGACTTCGTTCGTGTGGAGTTAGTTATGTTACGCTCCTATTGGTCGCAGCGTGATGTTATATAGCCTAAAACCTTCCTGAATTTATGGGTTCTTCTTCAGCCTATAGATGTCTACTGCTGGACAAAGGCCTCCCCCAAGGCTTTCCACTCTGACCGGTCTTGTGCTGCCCACATCCATCGGCTTTTCGCGACCTTCACCAGGTTATCGGTCCACCTTGTTGGGGGCCTACCTATTATGGGTTGGGGCCCAATTTATGGGTTATCCAACGCAAACAGAATTTTTCAAATCGGGCCATTAGTTCCCGAGATTAGCAAACAAATAAACAAACAAACTCTTCAGCTTTATATATTAGTATAGATAGATTAAACAGGGGCGTGCACAGACATTTTGGTTGGGGTATGCATACATACACTACGAACTAAAAAGTTGAAAATAAATATTGTTTAAAAACCTAAAAAACATGCTTTTAAAGAATATCAAAGTAAAAAGGTAAAAATAATTTTAAAAAAAGCGTGAGGCGCTTAATATACAAAAATTATGGCACCAAGCGCCTCACGCTTTTTTTTAAATTATTTTTAACTTTTTTTATATTCTTTAAAAGCATGTTTTTTTAGTTTTTTATACTTACTATATTTTTTTTAATAATAATAGAACTTTAAGTGATTTTAAAACGATCTTCTAATTTTAACGACGACGTTTTGTCGTTAAAATTGGAAGATCGTTTCAAAATCACTAAAAGCTCTATTTCAATGAAAATCATAAACAAATCTGTGAGTCTGTTTTAGAAAATGATTAAGTACTATCACTGATTCACTCGTACTCATTGGAATCGTAACTATTAAGTTTGCTAATTTGTAAACTTCAAGAAATTCGCCTGTAATATTCTTGAACAATGTCAACATCGCGTTTTAAAATAATACATAAAGGTAGGAAACAAAATAATAACGTTAACGTTGAAAAATTCACCATTTTAAATTTATCTAAACATACATCACCAGTACAGATCTTTCTTAAAACAATCAATATATTTATTACACCAATAAATACACCAATAACCAAACAACATAAGCTGATAAAATAAAAAGGTATTTTCACAAACAACAATTGTGCTAGTTTTGTCAACTTCTTGATTCGGCAGCGTAAAATGTAGGCACTGCTTATCTGGGCTTATAAACTGAATGAAATTGCAAGACAACACACGAAAATTTTACACACACAATCAAATAATTTTATTCACACATGCGAATTTAGGAGGCACATTTCATGACTGCTTACGCCGCTACGCGAATGTGGCGCGGTCGTCGCGTCGTGTTAGTAGTTTGCACTAGCCCCAATAGATGGCAGTGTTATCACTAACTGATTAAAGAAGTCTTTAAGTTTGTAGTATATAAATTATTTTAATGTACTATATTATAAATTATTATATATTTTTTTTTTTGAGAATTATTAGGGTATGCAGTGCTTATCTGCCTCTATGGAGCGCACGCGCCTGAGATTAAAAGAGTGTCCTTGGGATTGGCTTGCCCGTTCTTCTTCATCGAGACCTATGCTTTGGATGGACTACCTTCAACTTTTCAACTAGCTGACCGACTATCACTTTTGACCATTTAAAAGCGAAATAAATGCTTTTCGTTTGAGTTTATACTGACGCTGTTAGAGGTCTTTTGCAGTCGCAGCAGCAGCTCCAGCACAGCATGCTAAGCCAGACACATGGGATGATGCAAGAGGAACAGATAACGTCGCGTCCCAATCCGATCTACCTGCCTTCCAAGGAAATGGTGACATGACTTACGATCTTCTACCATCTTCAGGAGATAAACCATGTGGGTAATTTGTTTAAACACATTTTCTTTTTATAAATTAAGTACTAGCGGCCGCCAGCGACATCGTTCGCGTGGATTTAGTTATGCTCCGCTCCTATTGGTCGCAGCGTGATGTTATATAGCCTTCCTGGATTAATGGGCTATCCAATGTAAAAAGAATTTTTCAAATCGGACCAGTAGTTCCTGAGTTTAGTTCGCTTCCAAACAAACAAACAAACAAACTCTTCAGCTATATATATATGTATAGATAAACTAGACTTGACCGCAATCCCGCCTGATGGAAAGCAGTGATGTTAAAGCGCGCTAGTTTTTTAAGAGACTATCCACTCTAGCCTTGAAGACACTTAAATTATAGTCCGACGGAAACATCGCCGCTGGCAAATTGTTCCAGTCCCTCCATATAAGCGGTATAAAAGACGAGGCGACGCGCTTCGTTCGGATCAACAACGAAAGGGTGGAAACTACCCGTACGGTCGTCCGCCTATGTAATGTACCACCGACAGGCTGGCTTTGGAAAAATATAAAATAACAGTTTATGTGAATAAGTGTTTTTAAAATACAGTATCCCACTGTTGGGACACGAACTCCTTTTGATGAGGTACGGACTGTTATTAACACAAGCCCAGTACGTGTTGGTAGATATCACATTACTTTGAATTTTTGATTTTAAGACATTTTGATATTTCATTTTATGTCATCATCATCATTATCAACCTTTTTTATAGTCCCACTGTTGGGCACAGGTCTCCTCTCATACAGAGAAGGATTGAGCGTAATCACCACGCTTGCTTAATGCGGGTTGGCGATTTCAGTCTTACAAGTCCAGGTTCCCTCAAGATGTTATCCTTCACCTTCAGTCATTGGTGTCCAAGATGTACTTAGAAAGTACATATAAGTTTAGAAAAGTTACATTGGTACTTTCCTGACCTGGAATCGAACCCCCGCACTCATACTTGAGAAGCTGGTGTTTTAACCACTAGGCTAACTCGAATATCATTTTATGTAAATTAAATAAATTGTCTCCACTCAAGGACTCGTTTACCCCAACGGTTGTCGGTCCTGCGGCATATGTGACCAGCCCATTGCCACTTCAGCTTGCTAATCCCTTTAGCTATGTCGGTAACTCTGGTCCTTCAGAGAGACGCCCAACATAGCCCGCTCCATAGCTCGCTGAGCGACTTTAAACTTATGGACTAGTCTGACCGTTAGTGTCCACGTCTCGGCTCCGTAAGTCATGACGGGTAGGACGCACTGGTTGAAGATTTTGGTCTTCAAACATTGGGGTATGGGCGATGAAAATACCCGACCAAGTTTACCAAATGCTGCCCATCCCAGCTGGATCCTTCTATTTGCCTCCTTCTCGAAGTTGTTTTTCCCTAATTGCAACGTTTGCCCCAGGTATACATACTCTGAAACAACTTCGAGCGGCATTCCATTTACGGCAACCGGTCCCGGAGTGACCCGTTCATTGAACATAATTTTGGTCTTGTCTTTTTCTCCGCGTCTCGGCAAACGTAGCGTGGGAGGCCCTTGGGCGAGATGGAGCGACGACATCAAAAAGGTGGCTGGTAGTGGCTGGCGGGTGGTGAACTGCTCTGAATCGAGCTTGTTGGCGTGCCATGAAAGAGGCCTATGTCCAGCACTGGACAAGTAAAGGCTGATGATGATGATGAAATAAATTGTAAATGAAAACAGGCGGATGCATAGACAATATAGTAAGTCTCTGCTTAACGCTCGATTTGAGTATTAATTGAGCTAAGAGTAGATTGCATACAGTTTTGGAATAAGTACGATGCTAACTACTGATTCTAAACTTAATCAATGATCAATTGATTGACGTTTAAACTGAACTTGAGTAATGAGAAGGAGACTGTCTCCAAAGCCTGGAGCACAGGCGAAGAGTAGCCATCCTGTCGGTGTTCTATAGGATGCATTTTGGAGAGTGTGCGAGGGAATTGCATGAGTTAAATCCCCCATCTCCGTTCCACCATCGGACGACCCGTCGTACGGCTAGTTTCCACCCTCACGTTGTTAACACTACTACGAACCGGACGAAGCGTTTCACCTCCTCTTTTATACCGCGTACATCGCGGGACTGGAACAATTTGCCAGCGACGGTGTTTTCGTCACACTACAATTTGAGTTCAGTGCAATATTTTTTCTTTCCGTTCCATTTAGTACAGAAGGTAAATATTATTGTAATCCTGTCAAATTAAAATAAGTACTCCATAGCAAGTTTAACTACGGCTACTCATAAAATATGCACGGAAATTGTCAAAAATTCCCAATCAAACTGAAATGAAATCGTTTATTAAGCAAGTAGGATCACTGATCACTTTTACACGTCATATGTTTTTTTTTTTTTTTAACTTGGTGAAGCCGGCATTTCCTAACTGACTACCTCTGAGGAGAAATAGCCGAAACAAACTCAGGGATCATCGTCCTTTTTCAAGTCCAGACATCAAAACTTGATCCTTAATACTTTTTGTATAAAGTTGAAAATCTAATAAATAATCTGACAGGTAGTAGTAGCTTGATATGCTGTCGTCTGTACGTCAACTATACAAAACTAATATTTATTTTCTGTCTTTATCTTATTGGATTAGAAAAAAAGATGCATTGAACTTAAATTATAGTTACGATTGAGAAAAGGGGTCAGCGCCACTGACTTGCATATTGCAAAAAAAAAAATACGCAAGAAAATTTGAATTTGGAGGGGAACTCGATGCTCCCGCCTCAATTCACGCCTTTACATTATTGTGTTGGTTGCAGCGTTGAACGACCTCGACCTGCCTGCCGACGACGAGCTGCAGGCCGCGCTCGACGGCCTCACGGTAAGTACTCACTGACACACACACACACACCCACACCCACTGACACACCCCCACTCACTGACACACCCCCACCCACTGACACACCCCCACGCACTGACCCACACCCACTGACACACACACCCACACACACCACACACCCACTGACACACCGACACACACACACACACACACACACACACACACACACACACTGACGCACCCCCACCCACTGACACACACACACACCCACTGACGCACACACACACCCACTGACACACGCACACATATACCCACTGACGTACCCCCGCGCACTGACGCACACACACCCACTGACACACACACACACGCACACCGCCACTGACACTCGCACACACACACTGACACACAAACGCACACCGCCACTGACAAACGCACACACACACTGACACACACACAAACACACACCTGCACCAATTTTCTTTTCCCCCTTAATATAATTGTGTGTATATTATTGAGTTTTCATTTTGTCTTCATGAATGTTATTTGTAGACTATGTCTATGGAGCCGCTGCCGGAGCGGTCGCAGTCCCACTGCTGTGCGGCGCGGCGACACCGCGAGGTCAATGACTCTCGTCGTCGTATCGGGCTCGACGACATCCCACTGCACAAGTAAGTATTCACACAACCACATTCAGTATCCTAACTGCGTAACACACTCTCAATCTCAATAATTTTGAAAGTTAATGTAATTCCATTGCCTCATGTTTTTGAAAAAAAAAATCTGCTCATCCAAGTACATTTATACCGCAATGAATGTTGTTGAACTGTGGCAGTGAAACTCAACGCTATTGATAGTATGTTACGCAATTGCCCTCATCACCAACCTTTTATCGTCCCACCGTGGGCACAGGTCTCCTGTCATACAAAGAAGGATTGAGCGTAATCACCACGCTTGCTCAGTGCGGGTTGGCGATTTCAGACTTAGGTACGTATTACAGAACGTCACTCAAAACTCAAGCTCTACTTAAGTCTCGTTTCAAGCCATTTGATTGGTTGAAACTAGTTTTAAATAATGCTTAAACAGAGATCAATGCTTGAGTGACGATCAGTCCAGGTTTCCTCAAGATGTTTTCCTTCACCCTTGAATCAGTCCTTGGTGTCCAAGATATACTACATAGAAAGTACATATAACTTAGAAGTTACATTGTTACTTGCCTGACCTGAAATCGAATCGGCACACTCATACTTGAGAGGCTGGTGTTTTAACCACTAGGCCACCGCGACTTAGTACATTCAGCCTATAGTGTACTCTCCGAACGACGAAGTTTTGTTCTAAACGTGGGCCAAGCTCGATAAAGAATAGAGGTAAACAAACCAATTTAGGGTTATCACAACTCACGTTTTAGAAATTTCCTGTAATTTCTATGTTTATCGACTTTTACATGCTAACTATCCATACTATCCATACTAATATTATAAATGCGAAAGTAACTCTGTCTGTCTGTCGGTCTGTCGGTCTGTCTGTCTGTCTGTCTGTCTGTCTGTCTGTCTGTCTGTCTGTCTGTCTGTCTGTTACGCTTTCCCGCTTAAACCTCTCAACCGATTTTGATGAAATTTGGCACAGACAATCTTTAGACCCTGAGAAAGAACATAGGCTACCTTTTATCCCGGAAAAATTTGATGTTCCCGAGGGAAATCTAAAAAGCGCGATATAACCAAACTCCATGCGGGCGAAGCCGCGGGCGGAAAGCTAGTTTATTAATAATTCCTATTGTAGCATATTTTAATAGAATCGCTAAAATAACCTGGACTTATAAGTCTGAAATCGCCAACCCGCATTGAGCAAGCGTGGTGATTACGCTCAAACCTTCTCTGTATGAGAGGAGACCTGTGCCCAGCAGTGGGACTATAAAAAGCTTGATGATGTACTATGTGTTTGCGTCACGTTTGCCCAGTCACCCGGACGGTGTCTGCACGTGTTGTTGCTCACACCTCAGCGACGCGGATGCACGCTCGCGGCTGGAGAAGCAGCTGCGTGTACTTCATCAGGACATCGAGGACATGCTCCGGGTATGTACACTTACCAGATGCCATTGTAGATAAACCTGTCTCGGAAAGCACGTGAAGTCGGTCCCGGTTGCCATACGAACATCTAATGGCAGTTGTTACGGGTTGTTGGAGCCCTCAAAAGTCCAACAATTGGTCTAACTGGCAATGATTGATATCGCCTTCGGGTTGTGGAGGTCAGACGGCAGTCGCTTCACGGAAAATATCGAAGTTTAGCTAAAATCAGTCCAGATTAAAAAGCTTCAGATGCGACTAGGATTAACGCTGAGATGATAATGATTGTCGATAAACCTTAAGAGGAATTGTTGGTCAATTTTATTTTTATGAATTGTAAATTAGCCTGCTGTTGACCTGAGGCACGCCTGATGGTAAACCATGGATCTATGATTGTCTTGCCGCCAAGCCATTCGTCGTGTTCCGGTATGATGTCTGGTGAAGCCGTACGGAGGACGGATCTGAGCAGTTGTGTTGCGATGTGTGCCGGGTACGATGCGCCAAATGTTGCTGTGTCGGGAGTTTGGTCGTGGAGGGTCTCCAGATCAATCTCCCTCTAGCGCAGCATCGTTGATCGTGTTGTTGGGTTTGAGATTACATCACCTCGCTCAACTGCCGTCTTCCTTCCTATTTACTTAGTTTTATAAGGGATTTTTTTTTAATAATTATAAACTAGCGCTTGACTGCAATCCCGCCTGATGGTAAGCAGTGATGCAATCGTTGGTGGTAAAGCGCCGCTAGTTTATTAAGCCTATTCAGGCAAAGTCTTGCCGCCAAGCGATTCGTCGTGTTCCGGCATTCAAATGCAAAAAGGTTAAATTTGGTAGGATACACAGCTGGGAGAGAGTTCCATATTTTGAGTGGGACTCTTGGGGATATCAAGCAATTATGGGTGGTACACTACAGTACGTAGGGTTGTCCCCTGGTGAAAGGATGATGGAGGGATCAGCACCCGAATTCCGTAACACATCATTACAACCAATTCGAATCATTTCAAAGCATATTTCTAATTCAATATGTTCGAAAATAGTGTCTGCTTAACAGCGTAAATAATGCAATGAATGTTGTTAAACTGTCAAACGGAAACCAACAATTGTAACGAAGAGTCTGTGTACCGATTTTTAGCTTCCTACGTTGAAAACGAAAAGTCCTATATAAAATTTCCTCCCCCTCTTTTAAGGAAATTGAAGAAATCGTACATCGCTGTCCGCTTTTTTAGTTAATCATAAATAGTCTGCATAGCAATTTTTAGCTTACAATCTTGAAAATTGCGGAACGCTCCATACAACCCAATTTTGGGATTAGAAAGAGACAAAAGTAACCTATGTCACTCTCGCATCTCTTGAGATATCGCCACTTAAAATGACGTTAATTTGTCCCTCTGTTTTACACACACACTTTCCCATTTCTAATCATCATCATCATCCCAGCGTTAATCCCAGTCACATCCGAAGCCTTTTCAGCTTTGGAGTCTGGGGTCCGCTTTTACCAGTCCAACTGCTGATATGGCTAAACTTCGACATTTTCCGTGAAGCGACTGCCGTCTGACCTCCACAACCCGAAGGCGAAATCGAAGCATTGCAGTTAGACCAATTGTTGGACTTTCGAGGGCTCCAACAACCCATAACGACTGCCACTAGATGTTCGTATGGCAACCGAGACCAACGGCTTAACGTGCTTTCCGAGGCACGACCAGACCAGTGCAAATACTCATATTCATGCATACAAATACTTGCACTGTGCGGGGATTGAACCCGCGCCACCTTGCGCAGCGGCCGCATCCGCTACCGCTACGCCACGGAGCCTGTCACTTTCCCATTTATAATATTAGTAGGATAAAACATTTTTTTTTTTCTAATAAATTAGTTATACTGATTATGGGAAAAAGTTGTAGTCATTACAAATATATGCACGTACACATCCATTTTGATTTATTCTGAAGACTTGTAGGATCAAAGTAATTTATGTAGTTTTAAATACATATTTTTGGGATATAATATCTAAAAATTCCAGAAATCGATTCAGTAATCCATTGTAAACGGACTACTTTTTTTTATTATCCCATATTGCCCCACTGTTGTGCAAAAATAGTTTAATAATACACATGTATTCATTTATAAATTGTATAAATGACTTTGTATTTTTTTTTTGTTGCAACACTAAGATGACAGAGAAACAGAAACTACGGAAAAATAAGGTATGACTGATCTGTGTACTATGACTCATCTGCATGACGACGTTCGCACAGACATAAAAATATCGCTGCAGGATTTTATCGCGCGCTAAATTTTCAACGCTTGTTGAGAATCTAGTAGAGCGCTTCTCAGCACTTTAAAAGAATAGAATACTCATTGTTATGTACACCATATAGATTACAGAACATAAATAAAAAGATTTCACAAAGGGTGACACAATGGCGGCCTTATCACTAAGGGCGATGTTTTACAGACAACCTTTGGATAGTATACTAAAGGCAAGGAGAGAGAAATAATGTAGGTAGTCTACAGTGTACTATTTACAAAGATTATACAATAAATATATACGTTAAGTGTATCATACTAGTTTAAATAAATTTATACATCTAATTAATAAATATCATACAAGAGCAAATTAAATGTAATAATATGTTTAAAGAGAGGAAGTGCTTTTTTTTATCATAGTTTTAAAAGTGGGCAGCGTTTGAGCACGCAGAAAAAGGCCACACAGTTAAATTTTGAAGTCTCCGTACTAACCAGTGCGTGGAAATTAAGTGCGCGATAAAATTAAAACCTTTGCATAATTACGTCCGAGCCAACGTCGTCCTAAACGTTTGTGCTCGACGTTCATCGATAACTACCCACAGTAAAGAATGCATGTATGACATTGATAAAATATTAAACAGATACGATATATTCTAACAAACTGACCAAAAAAAATGTGCCGAACACAGCAGCAGCACACATGCATATTTTTATTCGGCATACATTGGTACAGTGTGATTGAGATGGGGCGCGATCTAAAGCATAGAGAAGAAAAAGATGGCTAGTGTTTGTCGTTTGCGCTGTTAGTGTTTGTCGTTTGTTTTTACGAGTGTATCGAGAGTGACTAAAGCGAGATACAGGACTTACTTCCTTTTGTACGCTTCATTTTTAGTGCGCTAGTGACATATCTACCTTAGTTTAATATTTTATCAATGATGTATGAGATGTTATGATTACGTCTGTGAAGTGTGGGATTTGGTGGGGTGTATTTGGGGCATGTCTATGTTGCGTGCATGCTAATATTTTTCAACATTTCAATGTCACATCACAATATTTATGTAAAGAAAACCCTGTCCGATCCGTGAAGGTATTGTTAGGTATCGATAACTGATTCTACTAATGCCTAAAAAGCAGGGCTAAACTTAAAAAAAATACCCCTAACAAAATAAATATTATTTCGCAAAATCGAGGTAACTTAATACATGTGCGGTAGGCAATACATACGCGGGCGAAAGGGGGCAAGGCACGCGGTCACACTGAAACAAAATGCCGCCAGTATTGTAAATTCATTAATATAATTACCCATTGCGCAGAAAATGGCATAGAAAATGGTGTTGTCACTTTTTGAAAATTTTCCAAATATTGGGGAAGTTTAATTTAATTCGCGGAAAAAAAAAGATTATTTCAAAATTCTTTAGTACTTTTATTATGGTGGTTATGTGAAGTTTCATATTTTATTTGGTCATGTGATTACCTAATCTTTATTATCCTTATCGGTCGGACGGGGTTTTCTTTACATATTGTATCCGATAAATGCGACTAGTGATCCAATGCAACAGAAAAATACAACGCCTTGCAAAGTAAGCAAGCAACAGTAAGGAGTTGTAACAGCAAAATCTCTGAACTATTTGGTATACATTACTGACTACACGGTCAGCTGCTGCGAACTATAATCGCCGCCATATTGGCCTTGGCTGCTCTGACGAGCGCTTTTAACTGTATCCCTACTCCGCGGCCGACCGTCACGCAACAAGCAATACACAGACGAAAAACTTTGAGTTGAGTTCCACTTTAAAATAAATAATAAAAGTGCTGTTTTTGTCGCCAATCTCAGAAATTCCCGCCTGTAAAATTACAGTTTATGGGTAACACCTACTTTCATGGGAAGCTTAGATTTATTTGTCCCAATATTACCGATCTTAGTATATTTGAAAGCCAAGAAAGTATATGCAGTAGCTGACAGTTTGTCAAGAATTGTGCAAGCAAGTTCAATGTATAAGCGCACTTTTATGAAGACTCCGCAAGAATCTGTGTGTTGGCAGTTTTTTTATTAGTAGTTTTATTTCGTGCATGTTCATCCTTATTGTTAACACAAATACTGAAATATATTCTTTTTTGCATTGCAGAAATCAACAGGAGGAAGTAAGTTACAATTTAATATATTTTTTATATTTATTTCGGTTTAAAATTATCTCCTTTACTAATAAATATAAAATTATTTATTACAGGAACTGTATCGAAACCGGCATTGAAATGTTCTCGGTCGGCGAGCCCCGCACCGGCGTCCACATCAACCACAGCGACCACATCTGTACACAAACAGGCCACGAAAGACGCGCCTCCGAACACACCCACATTGGCTAAAGGACCAAAGACTAAACTGGCTACTTGCACAAACGATCCAAATACTAAACAGGCTAGTTGCACAAACGGTCCAAAGACTAAACAGGCTACTTGCACAAACGGCCCAAAGACTAAACAGGCTACTTGCACAAACGGGTCTAAAAAGATCCGCACTCAAACTAGTGCGGCCCCGGACCCCGCGCCCCCTGTCAACGACTTTGAAGAATGGCAGCGGCAGAAGAACATGAACGCAAAGTACTTCCACATCAACAGCAACATTTCCTTCAAGAATGAAAAAAGTGTTACGGGGCCAGATGACGCTGAGCAAAGTACCTCCACAAAAAGTGCTAGTGCACAAGGCTCTGTTATGGAAAATACTGCAAAAGCTTCTGCTACACAAAGTCCCATTGCTCAAGATACTACTGTGCAAATTCCCATTACTCAAGATACTGCTGTGCAAATTCCCATTACTCAAGATACTGCTGTGCAAATTCCCTTTGCACAAGGTACGGCTGTACAAAGCCCCATTGCACAAGGTCGTGATTTCGGAGCGACCACTGCACAAGGTACAGCTTTTCAAATTCTCACTGCACAAGGTACTGCTGTCCAAATTCCTACTGCACAAGGTTGCGCTGTGCATAGTTTTGCGCCAAAAGACCCTGCTGTGCAAAATCTTATTGTACAAGGTCTTGGTGGACAAAATTTTATTGTACAAAGTCCTAATGTGCAAGGTTTTATTGTACAAGGTCCTGCTGTACAAAGTCTTATTGCACAAGGTCCTGCCATGCAAAGTCCCACTGCACAGGGTCCTGCTGTAGAAAGTCTTATTGCACAAGGTCGGGCCATGCAAAGTCCTACTGCACAGGGTCCTGCTGTGCCAAGTACTCCACAAACGGGCACTAACCAAACTACCATTTCACAAAATGTAGTACGACCAGGTTTAATGCCTTATATTAGTCAGTCTCGACTTCTAAGTCCGCAAAACACAAAACATGTGGGGCCCGCCAAATCCGCCCTACTACGGCAAAACAACCTCATAGCACTAGCGCCTAAACCTGAGATATGCCGCACCACAGAAAATACACAACCCAATACTGTTGGGAACGACCTAAATGAAATTAATAAGAATCAACTAAAAATCCGAAATTTTCAATCATCAGCAGCTGGTAAACGACGCATGAACCTAACAGCAGAACAAGTGTCGGAACCTAACCTACCGGTACAAGTTACGACACTCAAGAGTGAGCCCACCGACAAGCCTGCACTCAAGAGTGAGCCCACCGACAAGCCTGTGTCTATCCTAGAAGAATATTCGCGCACATTGAACAACACGCCCGTGGCCAACGCGGTCAGTCTCCGGGTCCCCTCTGGATCCGAAGGACAAAATACCACCATTGTAATGACACTGAACTTGCCTCCAAACGGAGTTATACAACAGAAAGTCAACAGATTATACGCAAACGATACCATCGATCTGACTGAAGAACCAGAGATAACCGACTCAGTCATCAGAAACACTACCACACCAGTTTTGACGGCAGCGATGAATACTGTTAGAAATCCTGGAAACCAAAACAAAAATACAAGGAGTCTTCTCAAACCACTAAGTGCCACCAAGAGTGTCAGAAATGTACCTAAAAGAATAAAGAAGGGTGTAATAAATTGGGTAAATTACGACCCATCAGCAATAAAAAAAAATTATAGAAAGAATACGAAAGCGACTGAAAAACTACCCGCTGACGAGGTCATCGAAATTGAAGATACAGACTCTAATCATTCTAACAGTGGTGGCGGTAACCAATCTCTGAATACTACTGTTACTAATCAAAGTTCTGATCCTCCTCTTTATGCTAATAAGGTTTCCAGTCAAGCTACTGCTGGTAGTACTATGGATAGTTATGATCAAAGTACCAATAAAGCACAGAATTCGAATGAAGCTGCTAGTAATGGTAATGAATTTAATGAAGGTGCCAGTCAAGCTGGTACAACAAATAGTACCAACCAAGCTATACATGAAGATCTAAGTTCCAAAACACCTAATGAAACAAGAGAACTCGAAAGAGGACGTTACTTTGATTGTATACAGAAAGACAATCGAAGCGACATGTCTGAGAAGACGGTGATCTCACACTCGGTACTGTCGTCTCTGATTGATTTCCGTCAGCGTTGTCTAGGGCGTTTCGCGAATGTGGATACTATGACGGTCTTCATGGCTAAGTTCCGCCGAGCCGCCGCAATGGCTGATAAAGGTACGTAGTCAGAATGCCAAGTCCCAGATTTAAAAACGCTGAAAAACTAGTCCACGTTAATGTATGTCAAAATGTAGGAAATTTAGAGGTATTTTTGATAGATTGAACCTGAGTTCAGGCTGTGAATGTGCTTGTCTACTAGAACTTTCTGGCCTTGGATTGCCGGTGGTTTTTGTTTTCAGTATCAGTAGCCTGTTCCTTAAGTTTAGAATAAGATAACGGATATTGGCTTCGATTACAAAGTAATTTTAAGTTAATTGCATTTTTTCTATTTCATCAAGAAAAATAGAAGATAAAAGAAAAATAAACGAAAAAGAAAATAGAAGAAAAGGGGGAGAAAAATAGAAGATAAAATTTTAATTTAAACCTGTCAAACTAAGATACTCCATAGACAGTTTAGACCTAATTGACATGGCGACCAAAACTATGTCAATTTACGTCAGTAGCGGACTAATTTGACAGGTCTAAACTAACATTTTATCTTCTGTCCTTTTCTTAATGAAATAGAAACATGCACTGAACTTGAAATTTAGTTTAGTTTGTGAACAAGGGAATCGGGGCCATTGGGTCTGATTCCCTTTTCTTTTTATTTTATATAGAAAAGGACAGAATATAAAATATTTGTTTAGTGCTGTCAAATTAAGATATCATAGTTTAAACGTGATAAAAAACATGGCGACCTAAAATGCGTCCATTTAGGTTAGCCGGAATGAACCACGGATTAGGATTGCAGTATCGTCAGTGTACGCGAAAATACTACAATTAGGAAGGTTTATTTTACACAGATCGTTAACGTAGGCATGTAGATTTGGAATAGAGTTGGGCCCAGGATACTTCTCTGGGGAACACCGTAGCATATGATTGCCTCATCACCCAGGTTAGTGTCTATCTTGAAGCACTGTTTACGATTAGTAAAGTAGCTTTGAAAAATATCAAAATAAATATAAGGGTAACACCCCACACACCTATGAACTCGAGTTTTGATACAGAAACTGTATCAATGGCCTGTGAACGTTTCAAATGAATTCCGAAGCATTTAGGATATGTATGAGGCATTAGAAAAATATTAATAATTTCAAAGTTGCCATCCATACGTTGTATAAACATAGGATTTGTGGTACGCACCGGGTACCTGAACTGAAAGATAAACAAAAATGATAAATGATTTTGTTTTCTTGATGGCACAAAAGAGTGCACTAAAGTTTTAAAAAACTAAATGATGTACATCAGAATGTTCGGCTAGTCGTGATAGGGAGAGCTGGCTGCTACTTCAGGTTTTAGTGACGATTTTGTGACGCATAAAGATGCCAGCCAAAGAATTTGTGACAGAACAGTTCGAAAGTTAGAAGCATTTATTTATGGCCGAACGACCTGATATCAGAACGTTCGGCTAACTTGAATCTCCATAACTGAGGACATTAGGGAAACTGTTATTGAATAAAGATTTAGTGAAGATTTTGTGACAAACAACCAATGTTTTTTTTTACTCGTAATGCCACCGATTGAAAGTCAAATGAATTTTGGTTCCTGGAACATCAGGACGTTCGGCCAATGTAATCTCCATAACATAACTGAGGACCTGAGAGATGCTTTTTAATGAATAAAGATTTAGTGACGAGACTGAAACGAATATTTATTGCTTAATTTCATTTTGTGTCGGCCCTTTTTAATGGAAAAATTTAAATTTAATATTTAACCTCAAAAACATTGGGATTATCGATTCCTCCACAAGGAAGAAGTCCAGAGAAACCGTTGATCATTAGAGATTTAGTGACAACGCTGAAAGGAACTTTTTTGTTTCATTTTATTTTGTGGCGGCCCCTTTATACGTTAATTTGAAAATTTAAAATATAACCTCAAAACATTAGGATTATCGATTCCTCGGTTTGACATTAAAGGTGCGATATGGTCACCCTATTTCAGTCGTCATCCGAAATAATGCATTTTTAAAGATCAAAATCAAATCCTAGTGTCAGCAGTGCACTGCCACAAATGGTCCGCCCCGGAGTATCCGGTGAGCGAGCTGCCGTGCGGCGCCACATTGCTGTGTGTGGACGCGGTGCTTGTGCCGCTGGAGCTGTTCGCGAAGCACAGGCACCTCGTGCTCACGGACGCCGACCTGCCGTGCTCGCTGCCCACGTACTGGACGTTGTCAGTGGTGGCTGGACAAATGGCGCGCGTGCTGCCCGACGAGCTGGTCAAATCCAAAAGGGTCGCGCTCGGCGTGCCGCATGGGGACGGCTCCCACTGGATCACCGTGCACGGGGATAGCGTCACATCCAAGGAGGATAAGGCCATCTGTGAGAGGGATCATAACTTCAAGGTACGCATATTTTACCTAAAGCAATAATTTCTTACTAATTGTGTTAACAGTAAAATGTTTTGAAGATTTTATGAGGAACCATGCATATGCGTATTCCATAACTCCCACGTTATCAAGCTTGTTTTTGGGGCATTGGTTCGTAGCAAGCTTGAGTCTAGTGCATGTGTATGGAATTCTTTTGAGAAGCAGTATGTGTTAGCTTTAGAGAAAGTACAAAAAGCGTTCCTCAGGTATCTTTACAAGCACGTGTATGGGTTTTATCCCTGTTTATATCCCACCAATTTTTTGCTGGGATGCTTAAATTTCAACTCACTTGAAGTACGACGTTCGCGCGGTCACATGATTGTAGTCTTTAAAATACTCAGAGGGATTACGGATGATCCTGATCTACACAATGAGATCTGCAATGTGTTTGTCCCTGACAATTACTGTCGTGGCAGAAATCATCGGCTACTGGCTGTTCCGACCAGCCGAACTATTGCTCACTCCGAGTCGCCTATTCCTCGGACATTAGCAGCTATTAACGCTCTCCTGAACTCAAATACTGATCTCGATATTTTCGTGGATGAATGGAAGATGATACTGTCAGAATGTTTGAAGTTTTGTGAGAAGAATGCATGACTGAATTAAATAAGTGTATGTTTAAAGTGTCTGTTTAATGATTTTATTGTATCGTTTGTTATATGTTTCTCTTCTTTTTTATTAATGTTTAGTGTAGTTTGTGTTTAAATAGTGTAATTGGCTTCTGCCGTTCTATTTAAATATATAAATAAATGGCTCCTAGGTTCCATTGAAAAATCTTCAAAAATACGAGTCCCACGTTGGGCGCCAAAATTTCGTATAACGACAAGAAAACTTAAACTAGGAAATAAAAAAATAGGGAACGGATCATTTTAAGAGTACATTTACAGAAAAGTGTAGTATAAAAACCGAGATTGAGAGATCATTAATTAAGAATGTGCATTACATAACAAGACTGCGTACAAATATCAGTAAATCATACGAAATTACAATTATAATTGAAAGCCATTGGTGACCATGTATGAAACCTTTATAAATCCATAGATATCAATGCAAAGACATATTACGGCCAAACCTCCATAATGCGTCAAATTTCCGCGATCTTAACGCTGAAAGTTGATCACGTGACACCAATAAACATCTGTTGCGAGCGGGAAGCGTGTTCGATTCTGGGACGCGCCACAGATACGGCAAAAACGCAAAGTCAACAAAGTTAACTAGCGCGCTTTACCATCAATGATCGCATCACTGCTTACCATCAGGCGGGATTGCGGTCAAGCGCTTGTTTATAAATTATAAAAAAAAAAAAAAAAGTCCCAGAATCGGACGCGTCACGGACGAGGGGGTATTCTTTTTTCAAATAATCACTCTGAAGATTTAAAATAATAGTCATCTTTAAAATAATAAATGAATAAGTAAACATGTTTTTTTGTTGCTTTCGATTTACATTTGATTTACGTTTTTATGCCAACCATTTTGTTTATTTAGGAAAAAATAAACAAAATGGCGGACAGGTAGGTATACCATGGACTTTTAAAGCCATTATTTTTAAGATCATTTGTCGTTTTAAATTTAACAAACCTATATCAAGCCAAACTGGTTTTTTTCTCTCTTTCCCTCTGTGGGTTCTGTGGAGTAATTAGTCGTCCTCCGTGGCGCAGCGGTCAACACGCCTGCCTGCGACGTGGAGGCCCCGGGTTCGAACCCCGGCCAGGTCATGATGGGAAAGGATATTTTCCTGATTGGCCTGGGTCTTGGATGTTTATCAATATATGTATCTATTATAAAATATAGTATCGTTGTGTTAGTATCCCATAACACAAGTCTCGAACTTACTTTGGGGCTAGCTCAATCTGTGTGATTTGTCCGTATATATATTTATTTATTATTACTTATTATTTATTTTATCACCTTGCCACTTTGGATTCGGTGGAGAGGCGTGCGAAGAGGCTGATTGGTGACCCTAATTTAACTCGAGATGGTCTCCAATGCCTAAAGCATAGGCGTAGAGTAGCCAGCCTTTCGGTGTTCTATAGGACGCATTTTGGGGAGTGTGCGAGGGAATTGTATGATTTAATTCCCCCGTCTCCGTTCCACGTTCCACCATCGGACCCGTCGTACGGCTAGTTTCCACCCTTACGTTGTTAACACCACTACGATCCGGACGAAGCGTTTCGCCTCCTCCTTTATAACGGCGTCATTTCCGTACGACTACAATTTAAGTGATAATATATATACGCGTACATCGAGGGACTGGAACAATTTGCCAGCGGCGGTGTTTCCGTCGGACTACAATTTGAGTGTCTTCAAGGCTAGAGTGAATAGGCTCTTAATAAAGTAGTGCGCTTTATCATCAACGATTGCGTCACTGCTTACCATTAGGCGGGATTGCGGTCAAGCGCTAGTGTAAGGACATGCTTAACGACGTAGTATGCTCCAGTACAAGTCTGTTTAATTAATGATCAACAGTACAGACATCAGTAGCTTTTATACACCATTGAGTCAAAACACTCACGAATAGTCACAAAATTAATAGACAACGGAAACGGAAATTAACAGGTATTGAATAAAATTAAGAAAAGGTTATTAATAACGCTAGTAATTGTCAATAATTGTGTACAGATATTTGGATTAACCTAAAATATCGAAAGTAATTTATATTTATTTATTTGAACAATGCTTGATTTAATAAATAAATATCCGATGGGCGGGAAGACTAATGTTCGGTATGATTTTATAATAAAAGTTGGCGGTAATCGGAAGTTGCATCAATAATTCTAAAATTAATAAATTAATGGGCGAAAGACCAGAAGTGTACTTCCAAGTGTGATTTTAGAATAAACTAAGGTTATAAAATCCTCCCAAGTAATTTAAAGTAATCACAATAAATTTAAATTAACATAAATAATTACGCAACTACGATCAATATATAAATAATTATGTATAGCTCGAACTAAGTATAGCTTCATAGATGAGCGGGAAGCGGGAACTGTAACACTAGTTTATAATTAATAAATAAAAAAAAAAATGTTTAATACTTGTGTAACACAATAACAATTGTAATTGCATTTTGACAAAATTCGTTATTTTCTTTGTCAAGTAGACGAATTTTTTCAGAAGTTTCATGATGCAATGAAATAGGAATTTCTTTCAAACTCCTTCGCCATCGCGAAAAAGCGTGTAGTAGCGATTAGGGTACTATTGCCAAAATAAACGAGCCAATATGGTAGGGGCGAGATTTTTTGTATAGTGTGGCACTAGTTATGACTTTGTGCCAATTTCAAGTAAAAATTATAGAAATTCTTTGAAAATTTTATTTCACTATAATGGCGGACATCGCCAATGACAGCCGAAAAAGACCGCCGCGTGAACCGTCTACGAGGGAGGTTTGAGGCAAAGTCATGATGTGGCCACTATGCTGCGATATTTCAATGTTCTTTATGAATTATTCACTGAATGCACTTTTTACTACATAAATCACGCGCTTTTATTTAGTAAACGACACTATAAATAATTTTAAAGTCCAATGATAAATGAGCGTGACGCTCATCTTAGCTTTCCCGCCAAACCTCAAGGGTAGAGTTCTAATGCGACATATTGACAGATCCTGACGGCGTTCTGTTCTGCGGACGGCCTACGTCAGGCGGCGCGCGCGGGCGCAACTCTGTTTCTGCTGAACGTGCCACGCGCGCGTATCGTCGTGCTCACATTGCGGCGCGACCAGCTCGAAGGACGGGTGAGGCACCACGCCAGCGCAGACGTCGAACAGAACCTGCTGAGAGTGAGTGAACATCAAATCAAAATATTTCACACTAGCGAGCCGTCCTGGCTTCGCACGGGTGTAATTATGATACTATGTAAATACACAACAGAAAAACTGTTGTAAATGTTGTTTGTATAAGAAACATAGCGTCTCGCCGCCCCGCCGGTTGGCCGGTACCGCCGCAAGCGCGACGCCCCGCAATTTTTAAATCTGTAATATCTTCGGAAATATTAATTTAAATCATATGCTGTAAAGGGCGTTATAGATCTATATTAGATCAACAATATATTTAAAGTACTAAATTGGTTACAATTGGCAACAAAGTTGCTTTCTCTGGCCCTTTATCTATCCTTTATCTAGCCCTTTATTTATGCTTAAATCTTTAAAACTACGCAACGGAGTTTGATGCGGTTTTCTTTAATAGATAGAGCGATTGAAGAGGAAGGTTTTTATGTATAATCACATTAATTAAATATTGGAGAAATACTGTTATTTTTAATATTTCTAATGTGATGTCGTAAATAATGACATTTTCTCCGCTTACATTGCAAATGCAATATTGTCGAAGATAATACTGATTTAAAAATTGTGGGACGTAGCGTTTGCGGCGGTACAGGCCAGTCGCGGCCGGGGGGGCGGGAGCGGCGGGGCGCTATGTTTTTATATACAACCGTGCGAAGCCGGAGCGGGTCGCTAGTTAAAAATAATGCTTCACTGACATTTAATATTAAACTCACATTTATTTCTTACTAGCTTTCCGCCCGCGGCTTCGCCCGGGTGGAGTTCGGTTATATCGCGCTTTTTAGATTTCCCTCGGGAACATCAATTTTTTTCGGGATTTATCCCGAAAAAAATTAAGGTAACCTGTACCTTTTAAGGTAGCCTATGTTCTTTCTCAGGGTCTACAGATTGTCTGTGCCAAATTTCATCAAAATCGGTTGAGAGATTAAAGCATAACAGACAGACAGACAGAGTTACTTTCGCATTCATAATATTAGTATGGATTAAACAACTACAGACATATGGATAGTCAACTAAAATGACAAATATTCTCGAACAGTACTGCTTACTACAGAGTAGTAAATGATTAAAATAGAACCACAATTACTGTGTTCCGACCTTGATTCTTGATTGGTATAATTAATTAAAATTGCCAGATCTTAACTAAATCGTGGTAGGTGGCGAAACCTTAGCGTGGATCTCAAACTTTTAATACTATGGTTTCTTCTTGAACAAAAAACTTTTTGGGATCCAAATATCAAACATAATGATCATTTTGAACACTGAGTCGGCGGCTATTTTAATTGTGTATACATTTATAGTGTGTCTATAAAGTCGTGAAAATAAATAGCACATTATTTTGCACTAGAAGCAAAAACGGTTTTAATGAAAAGACAAATCTATGGTCTCTGGCATTTAAATAAAATGAGTAAAAGAAAAAAATATATATATATATATATATATATATATATATATATATTTATTATTATATGTTTTAACGTGATTTTACCAATGAAAAGTATTTCAAAACATAATAATTGCTTTCATCATCTGATTCCAAATATTCTTCGTTAAAAAGTATTTTCATTGCTAGCTGCGTCACTAACAACGTCTCCGCTGCTGCTGTCATCAGCCTGCTATTTTCACTTAAGCGAATAACTAACTCATATACAATAAGTAAAGAAAACTGTCCGATCTGTGAAGGTATTGTTAGGTATCGATAACTGATTCTACTAACGCCTGCAAAGCCGGGCTAAACTTAAAAAAAAATCCCCCTAAAAAATAAATATTAATTCACAAAAAGAGGTAGAGGGGGAGGAGGAGGTAGAGGTGCGGGAAGCAACACTTCTGCGGGCGGCGGGGGGCAGGGCACGCGGCGGAAATTGGAATTAATTCCCGGGAAAAAAATATTATTTCAAAATTCATTAGTATTGTTACTATGATGATTATGTAAAATTTTATATTTTATTTGGTCAAGTGTTTTTTTTTTTTTTTTTGTTTTCCCAGTGGGAATCTCTACCAGACCGTCCTCCGTCTGAGGGTCGACGGAGGGTGTGCCGGGCTCTCACCGGCTAAACCCACTGGAGCGTTTAGTGTAGTTTGTGGTTAAATAGTGATATGGCTTCTGCCGTTCTATTTAAATAAATAAATAGCAGCCGCTCGAGCATAAACATCATCCAAAGGAGATGTTTCATTTTGGGCCAACACTATGTACACTGTATAGATAAAAAGGAAAAAAAAAAAAATAGATTTTCATAAAAATATTACTAAATTAATTTGAATAAAAATACGAGTATATACAGTATGTTAAATAACAGAGGGCGTTCCCTTAAACTCGTTAATATATATCATTAATAGATTAAAATAAAAATATCAGCATAGAAAAATAAGCATAAAATAGTCCGAATAAAAAGAAATTATAATTGAAAATAAATTTGAAACCTCCTGTTTTAAATCAAAATAGTAGCGCGGAATAGTATCTACCTAACGTTGCATTGCCCAACACACATCAATCAATTAGATCTTAGATCGCCGCCGCATACGCGGCTCGTCATTCATAAATAAATTGCGACGTTGCCGTCTTTCATGTTCGCGTGTACAGTGTGTTTCTTTTACATGTCAATTTAAAATTTTTATTGAATATTTTCATATTGAAAAAATTTAAAAACATTTTGTTTTCGAATGGAAATATTTTTTTTAGCATGTATGTATGCTATACTATTTCGGGTTAACGGGAACGCCCTCTGTTAGTTAACATACTGTATAATTCATTATTTGAAAAGTTTTTTAGGGAGATAACCCTTTTTTAAGGTCGGCGTGACAGTGGTTATGGCGTTTGATTGACGACTTTGTCAGTTCTATTTTCCCGTTGTATTCGTGGCGAGTGTTGATTTGAGTTGATTGTGTTTATTTATTGGGCCGTATGTTCGGAATTCATGTTTTGTTTTATTCGCAGTCATATGGTAGATAATATAGATACGATAGCCTTAGATACATGACACGTCAATCAAATGACACTGTCAAAATCTTATTTCGCTTATTGCTGACCACCATATTTATTAGTAGTTGTGTTGCACTCTTTGGCCGAGTTAAATTGAATCTATATAAAAACTAAGCCAAAATATAGGAAAATAACATTAAAAACAGTTAACTATAGCGTAAGTATACCTAGCATTAAGTGTACAATGTGCTGGCCCAGGCTCCATACATTTCTGAAACATCTCCTTTGATAAAATCTGTCCAGCTTCGTGTTCTATCAAACATTGCCGATATACTTTAAAAATTATTTCCCGAGCTCCACTTTTATTGATTTTGCTCATTTTTAATACGTTTCTTCGTTGTTTTATCCATGTAGATTTGAAAAGCAATAATAAATGCAATAGATATCGAGTTACAAAGCAAATATACGACAGCAGATGACATCCGATGTACAGAAATTAATGTTGCCCTACTTTTAAAATTTGTAGTTCAAGAAACAGCCATTTTCACGAATTTATAGACGTATTATACAATCTTATACAGATAGAGAGCCTCCGTGGCGTAGCGATAACGAACGCGGCCGCTACGCAAGGAGACGTGGGTGCGATCCCCGCGCAGTGCGAATATTTGTATGCATGAATATGAATATTTCCACCGGTCTGGTCGTGCCATGGAAAGCACTTTAAGCCGTTGGCCCCGTTTTCCATACGAACATCGAGTGGCAATCGTTACCGCTTGTTGGAGCCCTCAAAAGTCCAACAATTGATCGAACGGCAATGCTTCGATGTCGCCTTCGGGTTGTAGAGGTCAGACGGTAGTCGCTTCACGGAACATATCGAAGTTTAGCCAAAAATCAGCAGTTAGACTGCGGATGCTACTGGGATTAACGCTGAGATGATGATGATGATCGCCAATGACAGTCGAAAAAGACGGCCGCATGAACCGTCTACGAGGGCGGTGTGAGGCAAAGTCATGATGTGGCCACTATGCTGCGATGTTTCAATGTTATTTATGAATTATTTACTGAATGCACTTTTTTTTATATAAATCACGCGCTTTTATTTAGTCGGCTTCGGATGCGACTGGGATTAACGCCGAGATGATGATAGAATCTTATACAGATTATTTTTACATACAGAAACTCGAAAGGATGCTCGACGAGGCAGAAGACGAAGAACAACGGGCTGGGCGACCTGATATCATCGACAATAAGGATTTGGTTAGTGTATCGACCAATGAGGAGCCGGCTGGGAATAGTCTTGACCAATGTGGAGCCAGCTGGGAAGTGCCTCGACCAATGAATGATGGGACTGAATCGACTAACACACTCGATCACGAGAAGCAATAATTAAGGTGTGTTAAGAGATCAGGGAAAGTTAAAGTCGTCATCCATTTATTTTTCTGTACGTTTTAATCCACTCACAGGTTGTCCGTTATCAGTCTTACCAAGGAGTCTTACCCAGTAACTGGGGCTCTGAAGGGCAGATCGGCAGTCGCTCCACGTAAAATACTGCTATTGCAGAATAGCAGCCTGGTCAGCCTTTAGTCTAACCTAAGGCAGCAGTGCTTTAGGTTAGACTAAAGGCTGACCCCAATTTAGTTGGAAAAAGGAGGGTAGTTGGTGACAATTTTTAAAAATAAAAAAGTAATAATAATAACTGACGATAGTTCGTGTCTGTCTACTTGAAAGCAATAATTTAATTTTGTTTAATTTTTTTTTTAAGAATTTAGTTTCTAGAAATGACATTATATTATGACTAGCTTTCCGCCCGCGGCTTCGCCCGCGTGGAATTCGTTTATATCGCGCTTTTTAGACTTCCCTCGGGAATATCAATTTTTATTCAATAAAAGGTAAATCTGAAGAATGTCTGTGCCAAATTTCATCAAAATCGGTTGAGAGGTTTAAGCGGGAAAGCGTAACAGACAGACAGACAGAGTTAGTTTAGGTAGAGTTAGTTGTTTATAATATTAGTATGGATTATCTCACAATTAAGCACCTATTATTTCAATGTCTCTCTATACTTGTTCCACGCTCGATAAAGAATAGAGGTAAACAAACTAATTTAGGGTTAAAAATTTAACCTATTAGAAAATTAGCTTACGTGTACATATTTCATTCAAATCGGTTAAGCGTTCTATGCAAATCATAACTATCTAAACAAAAATAAACTATTGACATTAGAAGAAAGTAGGATTATTACTTGTATGAAAATCATAATATAGAAAAGGTTGTTAACACCTTCGTTCTAGGTGTAAACAAGTCGTTGCCTAGCAACGGTTTGTTTACCTGTATTCTTTATCGAATTTGGCCTAAATATAGTTTTCAATTTCATTCCGTAGTAATCGGACGTTACTATCCTACATCGCGTTTTAGAAAGAGACAGCGACACAAAGCACAAATTTTCTTAACCTCGAATTGGCAAGTCCTTCGTACTGATTTTAGTTTTAAGATATTTTTTCTATTCACTCACTTTAATGTTTAGGTAGAAAATGGCGCCCAATGCAAACGTCATTTATTCACAAACGCTGCTAAAAGTTAATTAGTGATTGTTTAACCATACATTTTTACCTTTTAAAGGCACTTTTTTTTATTAGTTATAAACTAGTGCTTGACTGCAATCCCACCTGATGGTAAGCAGTGATGCAATCGTTGATGGTAAAAGGCACTAGCTTATTAAGCCTATTAAACTAAGTGTAGTTTAATAGGCTTAATAAGCTAGTGTAAAGTAGTAGTTAAGTAGTGACTTAACTACTACTTTACTTAACTTGAATCATCCTTTACAAATAAACACTACTGTTTAAGGGGTTTATTCATAAACGATGATTCAAATTAAGTGAAGTGCAACGTCTAAAATGTATGGTTAAACAATCGCTAATCACTAATTAACTTTAAGCAGCGTTTATGAATAAGGAAGCTTATTCACAAATTAAAACTAAATTAAAGTTAAGTCGATATTTTCCCTTCTATTTAATTGAGAAAAGTACTGAATATAAATGAATGAATAAAAATGTTAGTTTAGTTCTAACGTGATTAAAAATATGGCGACCAAAAATACGTCAGTTTACGTCAGGCGCGGACTAATGTTGTCAAATTAGTACGGAGGACGGGTCTGAGCAGTTGGGTTGCGATGTACGTGCCGGGTACGCGCGAAATGTTGTTGTGTCGGGAGTTTGGTTGTGGAGGGCCTCCAGATCAATATCCCTCTGGCGCAGCATCGTTGGTCGTGTTGTTGGGTTTAACATTGCATCACCGCGCTCAACTGCCGTCTTCCTTCCTATTTACTCAGTTCTTTTGAGTGAGTAGGCTTAATAAACTAGCGCCCTTTAGCATCAACGATTGCATCACTGCTTACCATCAGGCGGGATTTCAGTCAAGCGCTAGTTTGTAATTTATATATATAAAAAAAAAAACTTTAGTCCTGTCGGACTAAAATTCTTAACTACTGACCTTTTTTTAGTGAAGGAGAAAGTAGAAGATGCACTAGCCTTTAGTTTATTTTTTGAATAAGGGAATTCGACTTTTAAATAATGTTGTCTCCACATTGTATACGACGAAATACAGTATGTTAACTAACAGAGGGCGTTCCCGTTAACCCGAAATAGTATAGCATACATACATGCTAAAAAAAATATTTCCATTCGAAAACAAAATGTTTTAAAATTTTTTCCAATATGAAAATATTCAATAAAAATTTTAAATTGACATGTAAAAGAACAAACTGTACACGCGAACATGAAAGACGGCAACGTCGCAATTTATTTATATATGACGACTACTATTTTGATTTAAAACAGGAGGTTTCAAATTTATTTCCAATTAGAATTTTTTTTTATTCGGATTTTTTTATGCTTATTTTTCTATGCTGATATTTTTTATTTTAATCTATTAATGATATATATTAACGAGTTTAAGGGAACGCCCTCTGTTATTTAACATACTGTATATTATATTTAATTTAGTTATCACCGACATATTTGATTCTGTTAATTTCTTTGACATGTATTATTTTGACTTTAGTTTAATTATGTAATGCTTACTACTACTATAGATAATGTTCATTAATTACCTTATACACTCTTGTATATAGTAGCCCATGTTTTATTTATAACCACAATATATTCCCCCTTATTCATAAACGTTGCTTAAAGTTAACTAGTGGTTTAACCGTACATTTTAGACGTTTGCACGTCACTTAACTTTAATTATTGTTTATGAATAAACCCCTTAAACATTATGGTGTTTATTCATAAACGATGGTTAAAGTTAAGTGACGTTAAAGGGTCAAAAATGTATGGTTAAAGAATCTCTAATCACTAGTTATGAATAAGGGGGATAACATTGTGAGAATCAATAATAGGGATGTTTCTCTGGGTAAAAAAAATGATTATATTTAGTCCGTCATTCAGATTATAGAAAAATATTGGATACGTATATTTTGTTTTATCGAATCAATAAAAATTGACAGATTTAAAAGACATCAAAGATCAGGAGTGGTGGCTGGTGACGTCACTGGCCGCTAAAAAGTGTAGCGTGCAGTGACGTCACACAAGTTTTCAACGCGCTGTGTCGTCTTCATTTTTTGTTTATATGAAAAAAGAAAAAATACGTGGCTAGTATTTTTTGGAAATCTGAATGCCGGACTAATTTTTTTTTTTTTTGTCAAATACCCTATTATTAGTATTAAGGTCACCTTGTTTATATAGATGTTAAGAGAAGCACTATTATTTAGGATTATGAAGACATTTAAGTAGCTAATGCAAATTTTAATACAGAGCCATCTATTTGAAGTTGTTAGAAGTTATCATATAGTTGCCGCCATGTTGGATTTACATTTAAACGTCACTAGAGTGCGTGCAAGCTTTACCCAAGGAATTTATATCTAAACAGGAATGTGAACTTGCATAAGTCTCTTATTTAAAAGAAGACTCTATCGCAAGAGCAATAAGGTCGATCGGAAATAAATCTTTATTTGAAGAGAACACGGTCCGAGGGAGAAAGCGTCCCAGTAGCCCTCTGTCTCTTTCTAAGTGTTACCCGTATTTATTTTTTGTAATTTTGTTTGAAACCAACAATTTCGATTAGAAAAAATATGGTGACAAAGGGTGCCATTAATGTCTGCAATAGTGAGTCATACTCCGGATGCGGAATATCATTCTTTAAGTAAGGTTTTTGCGGTAATCATATACAAGTTATTTTGTTTGTATGTAGGGTGACCATAAATTTCGGAGTAATTAATAAATGTGCACTTAGTCATTGTGTGCATAATAAGTAAGTGACTTTTGTTGGGTATTTACAATGATATTAAATTCTGCTTTCTTGTAGATATTTATCTAAAGGTACAGTTTCGGATAGATTGACCTGCTGTCGTCCGTACATCATCAATTTATTCATCCATTTTTAAAATTCAATAATGAAATTAAAAAGTTCGCATCCATGCCTAAATGTTCATTAAAACTCAGGTATTATAAGTGAAAAAAAATATTTTACGTACATTCCTTATAAATTCCAATATAATAGTCCCCCTACACAACAAGGACAGAGGGTTACTGTGAAGCTATCTTCCTCGGACCGCGTTTTGATCGATAGTTCACATTCCAGTTTGATAGAAATTCCTTGGCTTTACCATATAAAGATGATTCTCTAAAAAGCTTTTTCTACGACCATTTGGTAATGTGCTTAACATAACCATAAGTAATATCTCAATAGTACTCATTCCTGCCAAGTCGTGTTACAATGACCATTTCCACACGGGTAAACAGTACTACAATGAAACTTTTTAATTTTTTTTATGGCAGTGGCATCAAAAAATAAACATATGATTACTTATGCCAAAAAGCGCGCGTATTTGCGTCACGACTAAACATCGCATGTTATGATAATGATTTAATGAAAGTTTTTAGTAAGTATATATATTATTTTGGTTTGTATTTCATGTCTGCTGTGTATTTGTATTTATGTGAAATTATGGGTATCTTACCTGAAATAAATTATTATTATTATTAGGCTGAATGAATGAAATGCCTTTGCCTGTCATTTGTCAACAACAAAATAACATTGCGCGTGCCATTGTTAACTTTTATCTGCATTTATAAATAAAATTGTTTTGAAAATGAGTGATATCAGTGATAATAGCGAAATGGACAATATCTTAACGCCTCCTGAAATGACAGAAATAGCTATCGAGACCATAAAAGAATTGGGTTGTATCCTAAAAAATAATTTAATATCCATCAGACAGATTTATAAAAAATATTGAACACGTATTTTTTATTTTTTCTTCCTTTCAAATACTTCGGAAGATATGCTGATATGAAATGTCGCATGACGTCACGCCGTGGTACAGAATATACCACGGCGTGACGTAATTAGCCCCCACTCCGTGACTTTAATACGCTATATCTCAGTAGTTTTTAGGAATTTTGACAAAATTAAAAATACGGGTCTTAATTTTTTTATTATCTATAAGATGGACTTTTTATTTATTGATTTTCATACCTTGGATACATCCCTATTGCTACCACATAAATCAAGGAAATGTAAGTTACTATAATTCCTATTAAAGTTCAACATTGGCGGTTTTCTGTATTTATTTATTTCAAGGTCGTAGAAAAAGTTTTGTATGCCACTGTCGCAAACAGCTATTGTAATACTGGTGCTGATCTATTGTGCCACTCAGCTTCGCTTCGTGGCACAAATAATCACTCGTGTTACAATAGCTATCATTGCTTGACAGTGGCATAAATAGCTATTGTATATGAATGTGTAACTGAATCAGTGTAAAAGTATTTGTTTCAGAATTGTGTTTACAGATTCGTACTTATTTTGTATTATCATTTTTATTATTAAAATAATAAAATCTACGTAAATTACTTTTATAATTTCGCTGTTCATTCAAAATGGATGACATTCTTACTACGTAAGATCATACATGTGAGTTTTTTAGTTTACTTTCGATTTATAATGGTGCTGATTCAGTTCACAAACTAAACTAATTTTAGGTTCAGTGCATCCTTTTCTATCTACTCCATTAGGAAAAGGACAGGAGAGAACATATTAGTTTAGTCCTGTCAAATTAAGATACTCCATAGACAGTTTAGACGCGATTATAAACATGGCGATGAAGAATACGTCGATTTACGTCAGGCGCGGACTAATTTAACAAGACTAATGTTTATCTTCTGTCCTTTTCTTAATTAAATAAAACGAAAAGGATGCATTGAACTTAAAGTTTAGGAACAGAGGGGGGGGGGGGGGGTATGTACAATTTTCTTCCACTAGAAGTGTAAATAATTTATTAATAAACTGATGTTTTATACAATATATAGTTATATTTCAGGTTTTTATTATGATTAAAATATTGTTATTGTATTTGATGTGTTTACTTGTGTATGTTAATATAGGAACATGTTGTGTATAAGAGTATTACTATTAACTGTAAGTAAAAATGTGTTCTGAAAAATAAAATCGATAGGATTTAAATTTTCACTGTGTTTCATTTTCCAAGTCTCAGACTCGTTCAAAATGATTGATTTAACACTTTATTATATCAGTCACACCCATACAGGGCCTCCCAAAATTAAATAAAATGACTTTGCTTCACTGGAGAAGCCGTACGGAGGACGGGTCTGAGCAGTTAGTTGTGTTGCGATGCGTGCCGGGTACGATGCGCCAAATATTGTTGTGTCGGGAGTTTGGTCGTGGAGAGTCTCCAGATCAATCTCCCTCTGGCGCAGCTTCGTTGGTCGTGTTGGTCTTGGGTTTAACATTACATCACCTCGCTCAACTGCCGTCTTCCTTCAGTTTTCTCATTCACTCAGTTTTTTTGAGTTGCTCTAGCGCGCTTTACCATCAACGATTGCATCACTGCTTACCATCAGGCGGGATTGCGGTCAACCACTTTATAATCTACTAGCTTTCCGCCCGCGGCTTCGCCCGCGTGGAGTTCGGTTATATCGCGCTTTTTAGATTTCCCTCAGGAACATCAAATTTTTCCGGGATAAAAGGTAGCCTATGTTCTTTCTCAGGGTCTAAAGATTGTCTGTGCCAAATTTCATCAAAATCGGTTGAGAGGTTTAGGCGGGAAAGCGTAACAGACAGACAGACAGACAGACAGAGTTACTTTCGCATTTATAATATTAGTATGGATATCTATACTAATATATAAAGCTTTTATCGTTCCTATTCCTAAGGTTTTAACTGAATAGACTTAATAAACTAGTGCGATTTACCATCAGCGATTGCATCACTGCTTACCATCAGGCGGGATTGCAGTCATGCACTAGTTTATAATTATTAAAAACAAAAACGAACTTGTCACAAACTTTTTTTATACAATATGTAAAGAAAACCTTGTCCGGTCCGTGAAGGTATTGTTAGGTATCGATAACTCATTCTAATAATACCTAAAAAGCCGGAATAAACTTAAAAATAATCGCAAAAACAGGTAACTTAATACATGTGCGGTAGGCAATATATGCGCGGGTGAAGGGGGCACGCGGTCTCATCCCTCATAATAATATCGCCGAAAATGGTGTTGTCACTTTTTTAAAAATTACCAAATTTTGAGGAAGTTGGAACCAATTCGCGGAAAAAAAGATTATTTCAAAATTCATTACTATTGTTACTATGACGACTATGTAAAATTTCATATTTTATTTGGTCATGTGTTTACCTACCCTTTATTATCCTTATGGGTCGGACGGCGTTTTCTTTACATATTGTATACATATAATAATGGACGTAGTTATGTAAAATGGATCCAACCCACAAAAACCGTTTATTAATAATAATATCCATTTATTTCAGGCATCAAGGCTCATATAAACATATACAATACTATAACATAAAAACTATAAATACTTAGGTATAACATTATTACTCTACTTACATTTATTATTTTTAGATACCACAGTGTCTCAAGACTAAAGTCTTTGACCAGTGTGTGTTGCCAGTGATGACTTACGGAACTGAAACGTGGTCGCTCACAATGGGCCTCATACGAAGGCTCAGAGTCACACAAAGGGCAATGGAAAGAGTTATGCTAGGAGTTTCTCTGCGTGATCGAATCAGAAATGAGGAGATCCGCAGAAGAACCAAAGTCACCGACATAGCTCTGCGAGTCGCTAAACTTATGTGGCAGTGGGCAGGGCACATTGCTCGTAGAACCGATGGCCGATGGGGCAGCAAGGTTCTGGAGTGGCGGCCACGTACTGGAAGACGCAGCGTAGGGAGACCCCTAACAAGGTGGACCGATGACCTGGTGAAGGTCGCGGGAAGCCGATGGATGCGGGCAGCACAAGACCGGTCATCGTGGAAAGCCTTGGGGGAGGCCTTTGTCCAGCAGTGGACATTTATAGGCTGAGGAAGGAAGAAGAACATTATTACTCTACACCAAGTAACGGCGTCGTCTTTCGCTGTCTGGTGTCACGTCAGCCAGCCACGAAACCGGCGGTGCACAACACCTATCGGCCAGAACTCTTCTTTGAGGAACTTTTTTTTTTTTTTGTAGTGTGGCACTAGTTATGACTTTGTGCCAATTTCAAGTAAAATAAAAATCTTCAAAAGTTCTTCTTTCTTTCTCTTATGGCTTCGCACAGTTTGTGCATTTAGCCAATGTCACGTAATGAATTATTCATGTCGAAAAAGACGGCCGCGCGAACCGAACACGGAGGAAGTTTTGGTGCAAATGTGCAAGTGGCCATGATGTGGCCACTATGCTACAATATTTCACTGTTCTTTATGAATTATTTATTCACTTAATGCACTTTTTACTACATAAATCACGCGTTTTTATTTAGTAAATGACGCTATAAATAATTTAAAAGTCCAATGAAAAATGAGCGTGGCACTCATCTTAGCTTCCCGCCAAAAACCTCCCTTTGAGGAACTTCTCGAGATGATTTGTCGGAACACGCACCACGAACGACTAGAAATTCGTGCTGTGATGCGGCTCCAACCACTCGACCCTCGAAAGTCCAGTTGGTCTTCTTCTTCACTACTTTAACGAAACGATCCTTCTCGCACGTGTGCTTTACTGGACCCTGCCTTTTCAGAACCTGCTTTGGTTTTGACAGGTTTCGCTTACCCCTTATTTATTATATATATATATATATATATATATATATAAATAATTATAAACTAGTGCTTGACTGCAATCCCGCCTGATGGTAAGCAGTGATGCAATCGTTGATGGTAAAGCGCACTAGTTTATTAAGCCTATTCACTTAAAAAACTTAGGAATAGGTGGGATGACGGCTGTTGATGCTTTCTGGAAGGGTCACTGCATTCTCCTATCAACCCCAGGGTCTCAAAGCAGGGAAAACAAACATGCAAAGCACTAACCTGGATCCAACAGGACAGGAAAAGAGGAATCGCCAACGACGGGGCTGGCGCCGGCCGGTCAGCTATCTTCTTTATGTGGACTTGATGCTGCTTGTTCACTGCCTATACTCGTCAAGCACAGACACACCACCAATATGGAAACTGAGGGTTTATTTGGCCAGTGAAGCCCTTAGAAAGTCAGATATTCGAAATTATTTAGAATAGACGCGGCGTTGTATGCGCTGAGACCGCCATACATACTTTTTTTTTTGTTCTTTTTCTTGGCACTCTTGAGAGAGGCGCCACCAGCACGAGTTAAGAGAAGCCCGCGCTTATTTAAATCGTCGTTGACGCAACAAGGATGGAAAATGGAAATGCATGGATAAATTATTAGGATAGGTAATGCTTACACATTTCCCCCCACCTGAAATCCACAAGGGTTTCAAGAAGAATGCGAAAAATTAAGAGTGAAATCAGCAATAGCTGGACTATGAGCTACTGCCGAAAAAATGCATAAAAATCTAGTTAATAAGTGTAGATAATATGGAGACTTATTTTAAATAACCTAAAGACAGTGTGTACTTATACTCTAGTTAGGTATATAAAAGGAAAATAAACTAATTAATTGGTAAGGGACAAACCTTTACCACCGGCCTACGAAACGTCTTTCCGTTAGCAGTTTGGAGAGTAACGACTCTAACTACCTGGTCTGAACCTGCATGCACTTGCACGATACGAGCCATTTTCCAAAACATCGGCTGAGTATTAGGTTCGTTAACTATAACTATGTCATTGACTTTGATATTTGGTTCAGGCAAGAACCATTTGCTCTTTTGTTGCAATGTGTGAAGATAATCGCGTTGCCATACGCGCCAAAAGCTTTGAGTAATTTTCCGAAGCATCATCCAACGAGATCGAGGACACGAATTATCACTTATCGGTTCTTCGGGCAAGGCTACTAAAGGACCTCCCGTTAGAAAATGTCCTGGAGTTAGAACGTCAGACTCTGAAGGATCCGTAGATAGAGTACAGAGTGGACGGGAATTTAATACAGCTTCTATTTTAGTAAAATATGGCTAATATGGTAAAAAATTCTTCTAGAGTAAGAACTTGAGCTCCAACTACTCGCTTCAAATGATACTTTGTTGATTTTATACCACTTTCAAATATTCCGCCGAAATGCGGTGCTCCAGCTGGATTGAATTTCCAGGCAATGTGGCGATTCGCTAAACCATTTGAAATTTCTGGATAATGCTGATGAAGCAGATTCGCAACCTCATTTAAATATTTATTCGCGCCTACGAAATTTGTCCCACAGTCTGTTACTATTGTATGGCATATGCCACGACGAGAGACAAAGCGGTCTAAAGCGGCAAGAAATGATTCAGCACTCAATTCTGTTACGGCTTCTAAGTGTACAGCCTTTGAGCTTAGGCACACAAATAAACATAAATAAGCTTTGTAAGTTTTTGCGCCACGACGGCGACTCTCTTTAATGATAAAGGGACCCCCAGATCTATTCCCGTGGTACTAAAGCAGCGAGCTGGTTGAATCCTGGCTGCAGGTAGCTTGCCCATCATTGGTTGACAAGCAACTGGATTCACTTTAAAATATTTGACACATTTGGATAACACGGTCCGTATCAGGAGCCTTAATCCGGTTATCCAAAATTTTCTTTGAATAAAAGATTGTAAAGAGCGAGGGCCACAATGCAAATATTTTATATGGAAATATTCGACTATCTTTCGAGAGATATGACATTGTTTAAGTAACAAGAAAGGGTGTAACGCAGATGGCGACAGTTGAGCCTCATCGATGCGTCCACCTACTCGCAAAATACCATCATCGTCTAGGAAAGGTGACAGCTTTTGAATAGATTTTACACAAGGTTCATTTTTACGCACCCGGTCAACTTCCGAAGTCATGTAATTATCTTGACTGAATTTAAACAGCACTTTCATTGCTTTTTTCAAGCTCAGCACTACTAAGAGGAGAGAGATTTCGGTCTTGCCTGGCCGTTTTAGAGTTAGAAACAAAACGATTATACCATGCTACCATTCTTTGAATTTTTGTAAATGAAGAATGTTTAGAAATTAAGTTCAAAAGTGGATTCTCATCATCCGTAACAAGAAGACTTTTACTTTCTATTGATTTAAGTTCAGGCAAGTTCTCCTTCGGAAGTAATACCTGCCTTTTAGGCCATTGCTCAGGTGATTCTTTCAGCCAAGAAGGCCCTGTCCACCAAAGCGGGTGATCTAGAATCTCTGGACATGATACTCCGCGGCTACAACAGTCGGCGGGGTTATTATTTGTTGATACATAGTACCAGCGATCTCGACTAATTAAATCAGTTGTCTGAACCGCACGATTGGCTACATACATTTTTAGTAAATGAGGGTCAGTGTTAAGCCAAGACAAGCTGCTGTCTGAATAAGCTCGAATGGAATCGATGGAAATTTTATCTTTAAGTAAATTATACATGTGTGATAGAACTTTTGCTAGAAGCACAGCTGCGCTTAGCTCAAGTCGATTCACCGTTGTTGGTTTTAAGGGGGCAACTCTAGATTTCCCTAATAACAAACTGGTCGTGGTTACATTGCCGGGTTCATTGGTAACTACACAGATATAAACACAACAACCATAACCTTTCAAAGATCCATCACAAAAGCCAACTAAATGTACTTGAATAGGATTTGAAGGTATGATTAAACGCGGGAGAGTAATATTTTGTAAATCGGACAAATTTGCAGCTATTAAATGCCATTGTTTGACTAAATTTTGGGGAATACTTTCATCCCATGATAAATTTAAACGCCATAGATCTTGTAGCAAAGATTTAGCGGCAAAAACGACAGGACAAATCCATCCAAGAGGGTCAAAAATGCGAGCTACCAATGAGAGTATGGACCGTTTTGTGAATTTCCATTCGAACGAGTCAGCAAACGTATAAGAAAAGGTATCGTTAACAGGATTCCAACGAACGCCCAATATTTTGACAAACTCACTTCCCGATTCATCAAAAGATTTGGAAGTTTGACAGAATTCTTGAGGGATATCCGTCAGAAGACGAGGATCATTAGAGGTCCATTTCCGTAGTTCAAACTGAGCCTTTGATAGTAACGATATAATATCGTTTTTTAATGCAATAGTTTCTTCGAGAGAAGATCCGCCAGAGGTGATATCGTCCATAAATATCTCCTCTCGGATAACCTGTGCTGCACGACTAGAATACTCAGCACCGTGGTCTTCAGCAAGTTGATGAAGTGTTCGAATGGCTAAGTAAGGAGAACTACTAACTCCGTACGTAACGGTATTGAGTTCGTATTCCTTTAAAACCTCAGTTGGGTCATTACGCCAAAGAACGTGGCTTTCTTGCGGTCTTATCAATATTTGTCTATACATGCGACGAATATCCGCAGTAAAAACAACTTTGTGAATTCTGAATTTTGTGATTAGATCAACGATGTCTACTTGAAGTTTTGGACCCACATGAACAATATTATTTAGTGACAGGTCACTCGAAGTCCGACTACTAACATCGAAGACCACTCGTAACCGTGTCGTGGTACTCTCAGGTCGGATTACACAATGGTGGGGAATTATATAACAGTCAGTAGACGAGGACTGCACTGGCTGCATATGTCCGAGATCCTCGTACTGTTGCATAAATTCTTTGTATTCAGTTTTTAACTCATTTAAACTAGCAAGTCTTTTTTCCAAATTTAGAAAACGATTAAACGCTTGTTTATATGATTCTCCTAAGGCTGGAGCATCATCTTTAAGCATAATTGGTACAACATAACGCCCATCGGAGGTGCGATACGTGCCTTCTTTATATTTTTGTTCGCATATTTCATCCTCGGGACCGGAAATTTTACATTTCGGCGGCTCCTCGGACTCCCAAAACCGTTGAACGATCTCGTCGAGCGCACTAGAAGACGCGACGAGGAGCGTAACGGGTGTAGCCGGAGTTTTAGCTACCATGTTTTGAAGAAACTGACCACTTATCACCCAGCCGAATACACTAGAGAGTGCGCATGGAAAGCCCGGGCCTGGACTGAAACGTGAGCCAGTATATATCTGGTCAAAACAGTCTACTCCTAACAACAGATCGATCGGACCGGATTTATCAAAGTCCTGGTCGGCGAGATCCGGATGTGTAAACTTATCCTTGACGATTGTCGGCAACGACACCGAAGGAATCAGGGATGTGATTTTAGGTAGAACCACTAATTGAATATCAAACTGAGGAGTGTCACTCAATCGAGGTATGATTGAACCGAAGGTGTGACCTTTAATGCTACACACATAATTTTGACCGATGCCACTTACATTTAATTTACATTTCTTGATATGTAAACCTAATTGTCGCGCACAGCTACTTGCAATAAATGAATCCATCGAGCCACTGTCAATAATTGTACGGACATACTGCCACGAACCATCCGATCGCTTCAAACGAACTACTGCTGTACCAAGAAATTTTGTGCTAATAGGTTGATTTGAAATGTTTGACTGGGTAGCACCAGTTAGAGTAGTGTTCATATCGGGATGCTGGGATGAATCCAGTTCACTAGTATGAGACAGTAAATTCTTATGCTCTTCATGTAACAAAGTATTATGCTTTGCATTACAAATGAAACATGTTGACTTAGATTTACAATCGGTAACAGTGTGACCCGGCCTTAAGCAGTTTTGAAATAATTTTAAATCTTTAACTAATTGTTGTCGCTGTGTCATATTCATAGAATGCAATTTACTACAACGGTAGATTGAATGATTTTCATTACAACACACACAAACAATCTGACTAACTTTATTATTATTGTTGGAAGAAATTAGAGATGATTTTGGTTGACGCGATAAATAATCTTTATTTGTATTAGGCTGATTTTGTTTGCTTGTAGAATTTGATGATGGAATATTAACTGGTTGGCTAACTTCTAATACTTTTATGTAATTTTGTAAATAAGTAATGAAGTTATTAAATTTCGGAATTTCTTCAGTGTTTTGTAATTCAAACCTTTTTTTTGTTTCTGTGTCTAAAGGCCTAGACGCAATGTAAAATAAAATAAATTCGCATAAATCATCAATACACAAACCGCGCAAGGCACTAACGCATTCATAAAGTGTGTTAGATAACTCAGATAAGTTAGACAAAGATGGTTCTTGTATGGGATTAATTTTAATTATTTTTTCTAAATAAGATGTTGCAAGAATACGCTTGTTGTCATATCTGTCCAGTAAAGTTGCAAAAACCACTGAATAATTTGCCGATGTCACAGGCACGCCCTTCGCTAATGTCAGTGCATAACCAGATAAACATGACAGCAAATAGTGGAATTTCTCAGTGTCGGATAATGAACTATTATTATGAACAAGTGCTGTATAACTATCTTTAAATGTTTGCCACTTTTCTATATTACCATCAAACTTTGGAATTTCCAGCTTAGGCAACTTCACTTGCGAACGCACGTGACCTTGACCTAATTCCGAGCGACAGCTGCTACCTGCGCTCGCATCGAGAGAATCCGCAAACTCAATAACATAGTAATACAACTCATCGAATGACAGTAACACTTTATGATCGATAACAAACGAAGGGTTAAGCTTTAATTGCAACTGGTTAACATCATCGTTGCATTCCAAAAATCTATTACGAATCTCGTCAATCTTTTTGTACCTAGCTCGAAAAGCTGCAAATTTAGTTTTAGTTTCTTTAACTGTTCTGGCTAAATCGTAAAGTATCTGCATACTTTTAAACTCATATTCCCGCCTTTTAATAGCGGTTATTAATTCCGCTTCGCTCATAGTTCACTTTGTATACGATATCCGCACGCTCAAAAGGATAAAAGTTATAAAAGTAGGTAAAACGGAAAAAGCGTAAGCCGGTAGGTAGGCAGCAATGCACGCGCGAACGTATTGACTGACGTAACGACGTAACGTAAACGTAGCAACTCCCTTTCGATACGCGTGAGTCCTACAAAATTACGCAAATGAAATACAAGCACACACGTCTTAAAGTTATTTGTTAGAATATAAGTTTTGACTTTGAGGTAGTTCAAAGCTAATCCGTCTCCCGCCGGAGACAAGTACTACGAGTGTAGGTACCTCGGTACTAAATTCGAGAAACTTCGAACTCACGTTTTTAAAAGTAATTTATGCAATTTGTTATTGAATACAAATAAATGCAGCTTATTACAAGGGAATTAACGAGGTATGAATGTACGATTGAATAGTCAATCGGTCTCAAATAGGAAACAATAACTAGGTATCATGGAATGACCTAGGTTTTATTTAGACACTTAGAACTTGAAAGGCCAATTGAAATTGCCTTAAGTAGGTAAGTATACAAATAAATTATAATTGGGATTACGTATTTAACGTAATAACGAGAATGGAAAGATTTAATTTCCGATAGTAAGTATTTTTGAAATAACTACGCGAGGAAGATTCCTCACAGGAGGCACCATAATTAATGTTGATGCTTTCTGGAAGGGTCACTGCATTCTCCTATCAACCCCAGGGTCTCAAAGCAGGGAAAACAAACATGCAAAGCACTAACCTGGATCCAACAGGACAGGAAAAGAGGAATCTCCAACGACGGGGCACACGCCGGCCGGTCAGCTATCTTCTTTATGTGGACTTGATGCTGCTTGTTCACTGCCTACACTCGTCAAGCACAGACACACCACCAATATGGAAACTGAGGGTTTATTTGGCCAGTGAAGCCCTTAGAAAGTCAGATATTCGAAATTATTTAGAATAGACGCGGCGTTGTATGCGCTGAGGCCGCCATACTTTTTTTTTTTCTTTTTTTTTTTTTCTTGGCACTCTTGAGAGAGGCGCCACCAGCACGAGTTAAGAGAAGCCCGCGCTTATTTAAATCGTCGTTGACGCAACAAGGATGGAAAATGGAAATGCATGGATAAATTATTAGGATAGTTAATGCTTAAACAACGGCAGTTGAGTGAGGTGATGCAATGTTAAACCCAAGACCAACACGACCAAACGATGCTGCGCTAGACGGAGATTGATCTGGAGACTCTCCACGACCAAACTCCCGACACAACAACATTTGGCGCATCGTACCCGCCACACAACGCAACACAACTGCTCAGACCCGTCCTCCGTACGGCTTCACCAGACATCAAATATTTTAAAATTATTCTTCTTCTTCAGCCTATAGATGTCCACTGCTGGACAAAGGCCTCCCCCAAGGCTTTCCACGCTGACCGGTCTTGTGTTGCCCGCATCCATCGGCTTCCCGCGACCTTCACCAGGTCATCGGTCCACCTTGTTGGGGGCCTCCCTACGCTGCGTCTTCCAGTACGTGGTCGCCACTCCAGAACCTTACTGCCCCATCGGCCATCGGTTCTACGAGCAATGTGCCCTGCCCACTGTCACTTAAGTTTAGCGACTCGCAGAGCTATGTCGGTGACTTTGGTTCTTCTGCGGATCTCCTCATTTCTGATTCGATCACGCAGAGAAACTCCTAGCATAGCTCTTTCCATTGCTCTTTGTGTGACTCTGAGCCTTCGTATGAGGCCCATTGTGAGCGACCACGTTTCAGTTCCGTAAGTCATCATTGGCAACACACACTGGTTAAAGACTTTAGTCTTGAGACACTGTGGTATCTTGGACGACGAGAAGATGTAGCGTAGCTTCCCGAACGCTGCGCAACCGAGCTGGATTCGCCGAGACACCATTTTCTCGAAGCTACCTAGTTGGACTGTTTGTGTTAAAATTATTGTATATAACAAAATAAGAGATATAGATTAAAAAAGCAGGGCTTTCAATGAACACGACGAAGACTAAAATTTATAACTAATGCTTCGCAAACGTATAATATAACAGTGGATATGGAGAAAATAGAATATGTGGAAGAATATGTATACCTAGGGAAACTAATAGCCGCAAGTGATACAATGCCTAAGGAAATTGACAGGAGGATATCCAATACTTGGAAGAGATTTTGGTCTCTTAGCGAAGTAATGAAAAACAAAGACATGCCAATCAAAGAAAAACGAAAAGTGTTCAATATGCGCATTCTGCCTTGCTTAACATATGGTTGCCAAACATGGGCATTGACAGAACAGTTGATGAATAAAATATGTATATGCCAAAACGGAATAGAAAGAAGTGTTACAGGAGTGCGAAGGAAAGTCAAAATAAGATTGGAAAAAATAAAAAACGGAACAACATTTAAGGAAGTGAAAAAAGTGTGTAAAGCACTAAAATGGCAATGGGCAGGACATTATGTTAAGAGAGGGAAATGGGAAATGGACCAAAATAATATCAGAATGGTACCTTAGGGATGGTAAAAGAAGTAAAGGACGACAAACGAAACGCTGGGAAGAGATATTGGGAGAGTGGCTGGTCCAGAGTGGATTAGGATAGCCAGAGACAGAGAGAGATGGAAATCTTTAGAGGAGGCCTTTGTCTTTCAAATCAACTGCATAAAATATGCATTGTAATACTTATGTATGGACTAATTATAATATACAGTATGTTAAATAACAGAGGGCGTTCCCTTAAACTCGTTAATATGTATGATTAATAGATTAAAATAAAAATATCATCATAGAAAAATAAGCATAAAAAAATCCGAATAAAAAAAAATTCTAATTGGAAATAAATTTGAAACCTCCTGTTTTAAATCAAAATAGTAGACGTCATGTATAAATAAATTGCGACGTTGCCGTCTTTTATGTTCGCGTGTACAGTGTGTTTCTTTTACATGTCAATTTAAAATTTTTATTGAATATTTTCCTATTGGAAAAAATTTTAAACATTTTGTTTTCGAATGGAAATATTTTTTTTAGCGTGTATGTATGCTATACTATTTCGGGTTAACGGGAACGCCCTCTGTTAGTTAACATACTGTATATGTATCAAAAACTTTACCTATTAGGAAATTAGCTTACATGTGTGTCAAATTTCATTCAAATCGATTAAGGGTTCTATGTAAATCATAAATATCTAAATAAATAAACTGTTTACATTAGTAGGAAGTAGAATTATTTCTTTTATGAAAATCATCTATCTAGAAAAGGTTGTTAACATCTGTCTTTTAGGCGTAAACTACTCGTTGCCTAACAACGGTTCGTTTACCTCTATTCTTTATCGAATTTGGCCGACATATAGTGAGTTTTTTAGTTTACTTTCAGATTTATAATGGTGCTGATTCAGTTCACAAACTAAACTAATTTTAGGTTCAGTGCATCCTTTTCTATCTATTCCATTAGGAGAAGGACAGGAGAGAACATTTTAGTTTAGTCCTGTCAAATTAAGATACTCCATAGACAGTTTAGACGTGATTAAAAACATGACGATGAAGAATACGTCGATTTACGTCAGGCGCGGACTAATTTAACAGGACTAATGTTTATCTTCTGTCCTTTTCTTAATTAAATAGAAAGAAAAGGATGCATTAACTTAAAGTTTAGTTTGTGAACGTTGGGGGGGGATGTCAGTACAATTTTCTTCCACTAGAAGTATAAATAATTTATTAAAAACTGATGTTTTATACATTATATAGTTATATTTCAGGTTTTTTTTATGATTAAAATATTGTTATTGTATTTGATGTGTTTATTTCTGTATGTTAATATAGGAACATATTGTGTATAAGAGTATTACTATTAACTGTAAGTAAAAATGTGTTCTGAAAAATAAAATCGATGGGATTTAAATTTTCACTGTGTCTCATTTTCCAAGTCTCAGAGACTCGTTCAAAATGATTGTTTTAACACTTTATTATATCAGTTTTCTCACACCCATACAAGGCCTCCCAAAATTAAATAAAATGGTAAGTATTGGAGCCGATTGACTTCATCATCATCATCATCACCATCATCATCATCAACCTCTACTCGTCCACTGCTGGACATAGGCCTCCATGGCACGCCAAAAGGTTCGATCCTGAGCAGTTCTCCGCCATCCACCTTTTTGATGTCGTCGCTCCATCTCGCCCAAGGGTGTCCTACGCTACGTTTGCCGAGACGCGGTCTCCACTCAAGGACTCGTTTACCCCAACGGTTGGCGGTCCTGCGACATATGTGACCAGCCCATTGCCACTTTAGCTTGCTAACCCTCTCAGGTATGTCGGTGATTCTGGTCCTCTGTCGGATCACCTCATTACTGATGCGGTCCTTCAGAGAGACGCCCAACATAGCCCGCTCCATAGCTCGCTGAGCGACTTTCATTCTTGTAAGGTGCAACCGCACATCAGCAGAGCATCGTAAGCATTTACGCCTCGCATTCATTTTACTTTATATTAAGACGCGGTGAATAGACAACTTTTAAGTATTTGAGGGAGTGAAGCAGCGAAGTGGGACACGACTAGCCCCGCCCACTGCGGGGCGCGGGGCGCTCCGCGCGAGTACATCGATGCGTGATGCGTCGTGCATCGAGAAATACGCACGTTCTATTAAATCTATACCAACCATTCTCTATTCCATCTACATTTAAAAGCGTAATTTCGCAGCCCAAACGCGAAGCATGATTGGCTCTGTTCGTCACAGTCCCGGTTCGCATTAGACATCCGCGGCGAGCACCAGGTTCGAATCCCACATACGTTTACTTTACCTTGCGATTTTCGAAAATGTATATTTTTTACATATTTTCATTTTTTATTATTACTTTTGTTTTCTTTTTTATTTTTATAATGCGCTTTGTCCGTTCTGCTTAAATTTTTTGTGTTATGTCCTTCTTTCATGAAACTGTTAGTTTACATCATTCTAAGAACTAGTACAAACCCGACTTCGATAAGAGTTGCAGTTTTGAAGAAAAAATCTTTTATTTTTTTTTAAATATGCGATTTTTTTAACAGTTTCTCTAAACAGCAGTTTATAAATAGTAATTTCTAGAAATGATATGTACTTCATTTCTAGAACTTAAAAAAAATAAAAGATTTTTTCTTCAAAACTGCAACTCTTATCGAAGTCGGGTTTGTACTAGTGCTTAGAATGATGTAAACTAACATTTTCATGAAGAAAGAACATAACACAAAAAGATAGAAATAGATGGAGGCCCTTGGAGTAGGCCTATACCGAAAGGGGCCATGAATAATGCAACGAAATGAAATCTAAATTGACTATTATGAACTATTATCAAATTAACTGTTATTTTTATTGTTTTTCTTTTGTTAAATTATATTCATCATTTTTCATCATTATCAACCTTTTATCATCCCACTGCTGGGCACAGGTCTCCTCTCATACAGAGAAGGATTGAGCGTAATCACCACGCTTGCTCAATGCGGGTTGGTGATTTCAGACTTAAAGTCCAGGTTTCCTCAAGATGTTTTCCTTCACCTTCAGTCATTGGTATCCAAGATATACTTAGAAAGTACATATAACTTTAGAAAAGTTACATTGGTACTTGCCTGACCTGGAATCGAACCCGCGCACTCGTACTTGAGAGGCTGGTGTTTTAACCACCAGGCCAGCACGACGCAAAAATTATATTTTGGACTAAGAAATTCATGGTTAAATAAAGGCTTATTATTATTATTTATTAATAATTTCTAGAAATTTGTAGAAAGAAAATTATAACGAATTGATTTTAAATATTAGTTTGCATTATACTTGTTACAAAAAGAATATATTTAAAAAGATGGAACAATTACTACAAAAAATACAGAACATCGGCTAAATTAATAATAATTAAAAAAAAAAAAACTATTGCAAATAAGAAATCCAACAAAAAGCATACAACGTAAAGCTGGAGTTTGAACCCGAACACATACAGGTGAAGAAAAATTTGCTGCGAAAAAATAAAAAGAAAGAATAATTACAGAAAAAAATCAAATAAAATATCGGCAAAAATACAACAGTAAATTAAAAAGAATTTATTTCAATTAAAACCTACAAAAAGCATATAATGTATACCTGGGGTTTGAACCCGGGCAAAAACGAAATATGACAACAAACAGACACGTAAATATAATTATTTTCTGTGCGGGGTAAAGCAAAAACTGACATAGGTCCGTCAAGCAGCGCGCCTCAGCGGTCACTGTCGCTAAGCATAGAAATAGAAGTCAAAGAGAAGGCAATGGACGCCGCGATGGAGCGACGTTTCGTTCACGTTATTTATCATTAAATACATTATTTATTTTAGAATATCTTAGTTAAATCGATAAACAAAAACAATGGTTTTATTTACTATTATATTTTACATCGCTCTTCTCAATTTTATCAAGATTTGATGATTAATAATACAGTTACAACGGTTATAAATTCAATTTTAGTGGTTACTTTAGGATTTTGTTCTATCGAGAAAATTAATTCAAAACGTGTTTTGAAAACAATGGTTTCCTGCTTCATATAATCAAGATTAACATATAAATTTTTGGCTGCTCTGAAATGTATACAATTGGCTAAAAAACTGTTTTTGAAGCCTATTTTTACTGAGCACAGCGCCTTAAC
>JADWQK010002078.1:0-211422 GCA_017933935.1 Sesamia nonagrioides
TGTTAAAGACGGTACGTTATTTTTTGCCTCTCAGTTTTAAAATAAAAAAAAGTGGTAAAAAGTGGAGATTATGACAATAATATACTGTTAACTCAAAGACAGTAAAGTGACCTAGTGAATGGTGTGATTTCTTTTTTAAATAACATATGTAGACCGAAGTTATATTAGAATTAAGTTCTGGAAAAAAAAATCATATTTAAAAAGTGTGTTTAACGAACTCTGTCCATGACCTACGACAACCCGCGGCGCGCTCGATACCTCCCGCGCCAACCGCTACTGCCCCCGTCGTCGCCCGCGCATTACTCACAACCCAGAGCGTAGCCAGCACAAATTTCGACGCAACAACTAAAGTCTCGTTGGCGGAGCGGTGTACGTAGCAGCTTTGCTACACTGCACGCCGTGGTCATCGGATCAAACCCCGCAAGTTGTAATGTTTTTTTTGGTATATTTAGAGTGAATGTTCAAATTGTTTTAGCGGATTAGTTCAAATAAAGTCCAATAACTGATCGCTTATTATTAAGAGCTGCGGGTGACAGAAAATGGCGAATATGGAAATTGATAATATTACCTTCCGCAAACCATTAAGGGCAAAGTCGGTTGATAATATTCTAGATACCAACATAAGCAATAACAGCGCAATACTCGATAGTACAATGATGAGTTTGCCAAGTACTACAATGAATGATAGCGACGATGTTACTAGTTATAAAGAAACCATAAAAAAGTTAAGCATGGAATTAGAAGGCGCCCACTTAGAAATCGAAAATCTAAATAGCGAAAATTTTAAACTGAAAATGGATATAGGTCAATATCAAAGAATAATTGAAACTTATAAAAAGGTGAACCTATTAGATACTAAGACCTTTTCGCCGAGGTCAGCGCGCAATAGAAACAGGCTAAGAACAAGCTGTATTTCTACTCCGACCAAGTTAAGTCTTGCGCCTTCAATGACTCACCAATCAGACAATGCCGCAACAATACAGGCGTCAAGTGATGCTGGGGACATCTCTTTTAATACAGCCGGCTCAACATCTAGTTTTGACGCAATGCAGCCCGCTCAACCACAACTTTGTGAAAAGAGCAAGAAAGACGAATTTAAAAGGTTACATTCGATGGACCAACGAAAGTCCCACCACAACATCACGGAAGATATTGCCCATAGAGGTTTAATTGACATACAAAAAGAGAGTGACAAACATAATATTATAATCTTCGGTGACCAGCAGGCCCAGGGACTGAATAAGATTATGACTCGTACTAGATTATACAAATGGAACGACATCTATAAAATTACTTCTTTCATCAAGCCCCATGCAACAAGTGCTCAGATTCTAAATAGCTGCAACGACGCCCTCTTAAAGACATTGACCAGGGATGACATTATAGTCTTAGTGATAGGGTCCAATGATAAAAACCCTTACTCTTTTGTGACGGAATTATGTAACACACTATATAAACTGCGTAATAATACTGTGTACATTACTAACGTTCAATATAACCCTTACCTGAACGAAACAACAATCAATTACAATCTTGAGCTAATTCTACAAAACTACAGAAATTGTAAATACATAAAAATACACAATTCTGAATTCCAACATAAAACTTTCACGAAAAATTATCACCAGAATTATCTGGCACATTTATGTTTAAAATTGAACACTAGAATTGATTACAAAAAATACCAAGTGGAGATACTAAATCAATTTAAAAAGAAGCACGATATCCAAAACAAAATAAATACACATACGGCACCGCGAAAACATACACAAACCAAAATTACTGCCTTCTTTGACAAAATAAGACAATACAAAAATACCAAGGAAACTGGGTTTTTTCTCGAACGAAAATAATAGAACGGCGCTCACCTTAATTCATCAAAATATTGCTGGTGTACTTAAGAAACAAGAATTCATCGAGGTAGCCATCGCGAACTTACAAAAGGAACTTGGTTCCGTAGATATTATATGTTTAACAGAAACGTTCCTTAAAAGCGGTTGTGAATCTAACCTTAGGATTAATAATTATAAACTGGTATCCTTCTTTTCTCGAGCAAACCAACGCCGGGGAGGCTCATGTATCCTATTGAAAAACAACCTACAATTCAGAGAAATTAAAAATCTCACCCAGCCTATCCCCCTTCAATTCGAATGCTGTGCTATTGAAATTATTAAATTTAATCTTATAGTGGTATGTATATATAGAACACCTACGCGTGATACGTCGATATTCTTGAACAATCTGGAACAAGTAACCAATAAATTGTGTAGGAAAAAAAGCAAAAAAGTTATCATATGTGGCGACTGGAATATAGACATACTGAAAACAAACAAAACGTCTAATGAGCTAATTTCCATTCTTAATAATAACAATCTTAAAAACCATATAAAATTACCTACAAGAAAAACCGCATGCTTGGACTTAATTGTAAGTAACATACATGACGGTAAACCTGGACTTCACTATCTAGCGCTTTCAGACCACGAAACTGCACAAACAATAACAGTTAACTTAGTTACTGATTATCAAGTTAAAGACATGCACAACTTCTGGTTTAAAAGTATACGAGAACTCAGTGACGAAAATATACTTAAATTTAAAAACTGCATGACAAACCTATCGTTTTCTGAAATATACGAAGCCAAAAATACAAATGACGCATTCGATAAACTACACGATACAATTACCTTGTTTTACAATTTATGCTTCCCTATAGTGAAAGTCAAAAATACTTTAAAAACAATAAAAAATAGGGGTCTAACCAAAGGCATAAAAAGATGCTGCACAAAAAAACGGACATTGTACCTTAAATATAACATTCAGAAACATAATAAAAAACAAAATAAAAAAAAAATATGACGACTACGCGCGAATACTGAAAAGATGTATATATAATGCACAGCAGATTAATAGCATGCGCTACATTAATAAAGCCAAAAATACATGTGATATATGAACTCCTTGTCTGTCTATGTTATTTAGTTGTTTATTATTTTGACAAGACGTCTTGTAATATAATACCTAATGTCTTGTTTAATGCCTAAGTTTTAAAGTACAATAAAACCAAGTTTCCTTTGGTTTTGTCTTTCTCTTGTATCAATTTATTGTACTTTAATTATATCTATAAATATAATCATGTCGAAGAAAGAAACCCCGTTGACCGCGAGTTTGTCGTGCTATCTACGACCACAAAGATTTGAGATGGAACCATCCACCGCTGGTTCAGATCTGCGATGGACACACTGGCGGCACACGTTTGAAAACTTTATTTCCGAACAAGCTTCTTCCGCTACTGAAGACATCAAACTCAAGCTCCTTGCTAATCATGTGTCACCTACCGTATTTAATATAATTAAGGAATGTTCGAAGTACTGTGACGCTATCAAACTCCTCAACGACACGTTCGAAAAGAGGAAGAATATTATACTGGCTCGACACCAACTGACTTGCAGGAAACAACAGCCCGGGGAAACGATAGTAGAGTACTGCAGGGCGCTTACCTCTCTAGCGTACGACTGCCACTACAAAACCGTTACTGCGGAAGAGCACCAAAATGAATCAATCCGTGGAGCCTTTATCGCAGGTCTGTCAACCCAACGAATTCGGGAACGCTTACTCGAGAAATCAGAAATGACGCTGGAAGAGGCATTAGATTTAGCAATTTCCCTAGAGACCGCAGAAAATACTTCTCAAGCATTGCAATTAAATGCACTACCTGCCTCTACTAACATGTTGAATGCAGTGGCATCCATCGAATCACAAGAAAACCTTCATCAGCCGAATATTGCAGCCATGACCTCACGTTATAGCAATTCTAAACGATGCAGGTGCTTTTTTTGTGGCGGCAACGTCCATCCAAGGATCAAATGTCCAGCAAATAACTCTAAATGCCAACTATGTCAGAAGAAGGGTCATTTTGCCAACGTTTGCCGTAGTGCTGGACGAAAACAGCAAAACCTCAATGTTGTGAATGTTGAAGAAGAATCTCAAGAATCTCATCCCGCTTCCCTTGCATCTATCTGTGCCGCCGCTCCTTCTAGCTTACGTAAGGCCACAATCACTATCACTGTAAATAATCACAATGTCGATACCCTAGTTGATACTGGAAGCTCTATCAGTTTTATAGATAATGCTTTGGCTCTAACACTTAATCTTAAAAGGAAACACTGCAATCAAGCTGTGACTCTCGCTTCATTAAACAACGTATCATATGTTAAAGGTATATGCCATGCTACTATTCAGATTGATAACCACATTTATAAGCAACAGGCGCTGCTCATTGTCGATAACTTATGTGCTGACATCATCATCGGTCACGACATCCTAAAAGGACACTCTTCTCTCGAATTGCAGTTTGGTGGTGAAAAAGGTACCCTAAAAATATGCAACGTTCTTGAAGCCTCCGTACCTCCAGCAACTGTCTTTACAAATCTTGCGCCATCTATCAAACCAATCGCCATTCGTTCCAGACGTCACTCAGAAGGAGATCAAGCATTCATATCAACTGAAATTTCAAACCTGCTCAAAGACAAAGTTATTGAGCCAAGCATATCTCCGTGGAGAGCACAAGTTATAGTCGCTGGAGGTGGACATCACCGAAAACGTTTAGTAATTGATTACTCTCAAACGATAAATAGATTCACAGACCTAGATGCATATCCCCTCCCAAGTATAGATTCTATCGTCACCGCAGTCTCTAAATACAATTTATTCAGTCAAATTGACTTAAAAAGTGCGTATCATCAAGTACCAATCCTTCCCAAAGAAAAGATATACACAGCATTCGAGGCTTGCGGCAATTTATATCAATTTACTCGCATACCATTTGGCGTTACGAACGGCGTTGCTGCTTTCCAAAGAACCCTTCACTATATTATTCGTACAGAGAAGCTAAAAGGAACCTACGCCTACTTAGACGATGTTACCATCTGTGGAAAGGACAAACAAGAACATGACGTTAATCTGCGTCGATTCATGGAAGCGGCCGAAAAATACAATCTCACCTTAAACAAAAACAAATGCGTATTCGAAACCGACTCAATTAACCTTCTCGGCTATACCATTAATAACAATACGATCAAGCCCGACAAGTCACGCTTAGAACCACTGCTAAATCTCCCCGTTCCATTAGATGCAGCCTCTCTAAAAAGAACTCTTGGTCTATTTGCCCATTATTCTAAATGGATCAACAATTATTCCGCTAAAATTAAACCGTTAGTCGACACTAAGTTTCCCCTATCTAAAGAAGCAACTGAATGCTTCAATAAACTAAAATCTGACATCGCGAAGTCATCTCTTGCTTCAATTGACACCAAAGAGAAGTTCACCGTCGAGACTGATGCATCAGAATTTGCCATCGCTGCTACGCTTTCCCAGAAAGGCCGCCCTGTAGCGTTTTTCACACGCTCATTAAATAATTCTGAACGGCGCCAATCCTCGATAGAAAAAGGCATGTGCGATAGTAGAAGCCCTCCGCAAATGGCGCCATTATTTGATCGGCCGATACTTCATACTTATTACAGACCAACAGTCAGTCTCCTTCATGTTCAATCAAACTCACACGAGTAAAATCAAGAATGAAAAATAGAGCGATGGCGCCTAGAATTATCCTGCTATAAATACGATATAATTTACCGACCTGGCAAACAAAATGTAGCCGCGGATGCACTGTCCAGAGTTTGTGCAGTCGCATGTGGCTCTCTTGATAAACTTGCTGATCTTCATAGATCCTTATGCCACCCCGGCGTAACAAGAATGGTACATTGGATCCGCTCCAAAAACCTGCCGTATTCAGTAGAAGATGTAAAAAGAATGACCGCTAGCTGTCGTGTATGCGCTGAAGTAAAACCCAGATATGTCAAGAATAAAGGGCACCTAGTCAAAGCGACAGCTCCATTCGAAAGACTTAATCTTGATTTCAAAGGTCCTTTACCATCGAATACTACTAACAAATACATCCTTACTATAATTGACGAATACAGCAGGTTCCCGTTTGCTTTTCCTTGTAAAGACATGTCTTCAGCAACTGTTGTTAGGTGCTTAAAAGAACTTTTTTGCTTATTTGGTACTCCTGCATACGTGCATACGGATAGAGGAACTGCTTTTCTCTCGGACGAAACAAAAACATTTTTAACAAGCCTTGGAATCGCTTGTAGTCGGACTTCACCGTACAACCCGCAGGGTAACGGATTGGTTGAGCGTCTAAATGGTACATTGTGGAAGACAGTTCAGCTTTATCTTCGCTGTAATAATTTAGGAATTTCTGAGTGGGAGAAAGCCTTACCTATCGCCCTACACTCTATCAGATCTCTATTATCCACAGGCATTAACACCACTCCTCATGAAAGGATGTTCAGTCACCCTCGTCGCTCAACCAATGGTTCATCTCTGCCAACTTGGTTGTTGTCGCCAGGTCCTATCTTCATGAAAAGAAACGTTAGAAATTCTAAATATGATCCAGCCATTGAGGAAGTAGAGTTGTTACAAAGCAATCCTGATTATTCATTTGTGAGATTGCCAGATGGTCGAGAAACCACCGTCTCAAACAGGTCCTTGGCTCCAATACCGGAAAATGAGGATATTTTCCTAGATGCCGAAGATACTGAAGAAATGCCTGTACCAAACTCTGCCACAGAAAATACTCAATCCCTGGACGAAGAACCTGGCCCGTCAGAATTGACAGATGACCCCCTGCCTTTCCGGTCTACCCAAGAAAGTAGGGCTCCGCCCTACCTCCGTTCTGCCCAAGAGTGTAGACCTCCACTCTATCTTCGAGATTACGTCTCGTCTTAAAAGGATGGGGGGTGAATGATATATGAACTCCTTGTCTGTCTATGTTATTTAGTTGTTTATTATTTTGACAAGACGTCTTGTAATATAATACCTAATGTCTTGTTTAATGCCTAAGTTTTAAAGTACAATAAAACCAAGTTTCCTTTGGTTTTGTCTTTCTCTTGTATCAACATGCAAGGCAGCATGGAACATGATTAAGACAGAGACAAATAATATGACATATAATTCTGAAATTGACATTATTAATATTAATGGTAAAATGTATGACAACCCAAACGAAATTTGTAATTTATTTAATGAATATTTTGTATCCCTAACCAATTTCACAAAAACTACTCATAAAAATATCCAGGACACTAAAATAACAATTCCTCAAAATCCAAATAGCATTTTTCTTACACCAGTGGATGAATCCGATGTTTACAAAATAATCCATAATTTAAGAAACACTAACTCGACTGGGTATGACGACTTAAGTACTAAAGTGCTAAAAAGATGTGCGAAGAGTCTAATATCACCTCTAGCTTTCATTATAAACCTTTCCCTAACAGAAGGAGTATTCCCAAATCGTTTAAAAACATCGGTTGTAAAACCTATATATAAGAAAGGTGACAAAACGGACATGAACAATTACCGCCCAATAACTCTAACCCCCATTTTATCGAAAATACTTGAAAAAGTTATGTGTATTAAAGTGGAGAACTTTTTGACAAAATATGAGATTCTCAAAAAAGAACAATTCGGTTTTAGGAGGGGTAGCTCCACGGCTTTAGCATGTTTCTCGCTATTGAAACATATAACCGAAGGCTTAAATCAAAAATCAAAAATAAGCTGTGTATTTCTAGACATGACAAAAGCTTTTGACTATGTCTGTCATAGAACACTACTCACGAAACTTGCACATTATGGAATCCGAGGGAAAGCCAACGACTGGTTCAAAAGCTATCTTGCTGAAAGAGTACAATACGTGGAAATAACCAAAACCTGTAAACAGGAGCAAAAAATGTTTCGGTCGGGATACAAACAAAATAATTATGGCACACCACAGGGAGGGATTTTATCCCCGCTTCTCTTTCTGATATACATTAACGACCTGCCCGAAGCAGTAGGCAAAGATTGCATATTATTCGCCGATGACACTACTTTAATAATCAAGAGTGAAAATAATACAAACTTGGAAAAGGATACCGTCCTAGCGCTGAACAATGCAGTAAATTATCTAATAAAAAATAACTTAAAAATTAATATGACTAAAACAAATATAATACAATTTCAAACATACAAATCGAATACAACAAATAATCTAGACATCCAATACAAAGACTCTTACTTAACTACTGTGGATAATTGTGTATTTTTGGGTATAACAGTTGACAAAAATTGCAACTGGAAACCACATATTGACAAAGTTGTTGTAAAAATTGATCGTTTTGTCTATGTACTAAAAAGGATTCGACAAACAACTAATCATGATACGGCAATGCTTGCGTACCATGGCTATGTATCGTCCGTACTTCGATACGGTCTAATAATTTGGGGGAACTCAGTGGAGGTTGATAGAGCATTTAAATCCCAAAAAAAATGCATCCGAGCAATCTGTGGAGCTCATTTTTTAGACAGCTGTAAGCCATTGTTTCAAAGATTAAACATCCTGCCTTTACCATGTCTATACATTTTTGAAACATGCACTTTTGTAAAAAGAAATTACAATTTATTTGAAACTCTGGAAGACAGGCCAAATAGCCGAACACGACATAAAAACAAACTTCGTTTACCACAAATAAAATTAAAATTATTTAAGAAAAATGTATATTGTATGTGCATAATCATTTATAATAAATTACCAAATAGTTTACAAGAATTACCTTTGACATTATTTAAGAAAATGCTATTTAAATTTTTGTTGTCAAAAAATTATTATAGGATTAAGGACTATTTAGAAGACAAATTGATGGAATTTAGATAACGTAATTTTACTAATAAATTTGCACGCCATATATGGCAGGATACGCTGGAAAAAAATGCATTGTAACACCCTTTGTACCGTATTTTAGCAAATAAACATTTTTGATTTGATTTGATTTGATTTGAAATTATTGGAATCGATTGGATACTCGTGTTGATCTATTGATCACTCGTATTACAATAGCTATCATTGCTTGACAGTGGCATAAATAACTATTTCCATGCCATGACATGACAGGACCAGTAGGCCTAGTATGAGTTTTCATTACGAGACTCGTTCGTCAATATCGAGCGCCTTTGACTCATCGATTGGCCCGCTTCAAGGTTGTAAGAACTCTCAACCAATGAGAGCGCCAAACGCGCTCGATATCGACGATCGAGTCTCGTAATGAAAACTCATACTAGGCATACGGTTCACTCCTGTTCCGGATAGTTTTATTCGCAAACGTCATTAGGGTGCAGGGTTGAAATAATAAACGCTCGTATGTACGATTAGGTATTTATTTCATATTTTTCAATACATTTATCTTCATTTTTAAACAACCATATCAGGCCGTGCTTATGCACGAGCCTTCCTTTACACTTTACTTTGGTTTTTAATCAAATTTGATACCAATACGCTTAGAGACACTAAACACTGATACTTTCTTTAATTATTCTTAAAATGTACTACAGTAAATATTTTAAAGTCTCTTCATATATCTAAGTAGGTAGTATGATTGATTTGTATCAAACTCATTTGATGTTTTATTTACGTTAAAAAACAGTTAAAATACATTATTTTTATTATAATTAAACATTGAATACATTTACTTAATTTGATACAGTATTAAATTTTCGCTTTTTAGTACGGAGTAACAAATTTTTACGAAAAAGGTTGTGGTCTTCGCTGTATAGAGGTCTTACACTGAATGTTCCAGTATTTTATTATAACCTGCCTTTATTGTAAGTAAGAGTTCGATCCTGACGCATTCGCGATTGCGATCGAATAATCGCAAACGCAAATCGAAATATAAAATCTTTTGTAATTTTCGTAAGTGAGCCCTCGTATCTTACAAAAACTTTCAAGATTTTATATTTTATTACCTTTCAAATAATATTGTGTTAAAAAGTGCTTTTGAATTTGATTTTGAGTGACACACCTCGTAAACAGATAACCAGAACCATTTTCGCGAATATTTACTTATTTATAAATATACAAAAACATTTTGGTCGTTTTATTTTTTCGAATTCAACGAAAAATAATATTTTTAGTGAATGATTTTGGAAAAAAATACTGATCCATAGACTAGTCAACATTAGCGTCGTACGGTGAGAAAATGTGTTTGCGTGAATTTATAAAAAACTTTTTTTTTTTTTTTTTACTTAAAACTATATTGTAAACGTACATAATTATTTGAAACATTGATATTATATTTAATTTCAACCAGATTAATGTCAACTATATTTTAACACTAATAATAAATATATGACGTTTTGTTTCAATGACATTACGAATATTAAAATTTACAATACACATTAATTTTTACGTAGTAATATGTAATAATAGGAAAAAATTACAACTTTGAAAAAAAATAATGCCGCTGTCTAGGTAACAATACTACCCGTATTTTCAAATAATTCTAATTTAAAAAGAATGCGTAATCTATAGTACAAATATTTTAAAAAATCTAGCCTAAATTTAAATATTTTATTAAGAAAAACCACAAGTTTTAAATTAAAATTTAAATACGAAATATTTTTAAATTGAACTGAGATTAACTTTTAAACTTTATTTAAACTTAGGCTAGACGAATAAAGAAGCTTTAAAATGTTAAATTTGTAACAATAAATGGGATATGTTAACATTTTGTATATCATACTTTGTTATGAATACATCAATTAATAGAAATAGCATCTGCATTATATTCTCGACTTTATCGCGACAAGAAATTCAACGTTTTCAAACAACAATTTCAAAAACCAATGCTAAGCCGTGGAAGACAGAAATTGTAAATTAAAAAGATAATGCCGCAAACATACACATTATGGCACAATATAACATTTTATATAATAGTGCTGGGCGTTAAAAATAAAATTAAAAAGCTAAATGTGGCCCAGCACTATGTTTAACATCAAAGACCATGACGAATTGATGAGCGCAATCCGATGCGAAATTTCGCTAAAACACCGAATAAGTCTTACAGTGGCAACACCATACATAGCAACACTATAACTTTGACACTGGGTATAAAAAAGCGAAAGAAAAAACGTTGCCACTCCAAAAAATGTCTCATGTGGTAACCACATCAATTTTGTCACTTCACTAGGCTTTCAGTGTTGCTATCATAGAAAAATGTCTTGCAACACTGGCCTCTTTGGCTTTATTAAACCACACTCCTTGACTTATATAAAAAAAGAATTAATACTATAAAGGTGTTAGCGTCGTGTGTTGTCAGATCTAAAAATACGTAAATCTATTGGAAAAAAATCACTTCCGTTTTTATTTCATGCATGGTTTTCTTTGTGCATGTATATTAACACTATAATGGAATTCTATTGGCCAAAATGGCGCTTTCTAACAAAATATTATGACGGTTTGTGCAATTCTGTAGAGATGTAATTTCAATTACACTGACGGTTTCACATTATTTGAATAAACGACTTGTTTATCGAACGCTTTATGCGGTTTAGTTTGAACGGTTATTCAGTTCATTGATCTGATGCATTTATTTCATGATAGTTTCTCCTTTTGTCAGCAGGTTTTAGGAGTTGTTTTTTGTAAGTTGTTACTGGTTGGGTCAACAATGTAGTGATATATTTCCCGTTGTCCCTCTCCCCAGTGGTTGTGGCTAGCGCTAGGCGGGCGCGGGCGCGTGCAGCCCCCCGGCGCCGGGCGCGAGGCGCGCGGCGCGGTGCAGCCCGCGCAGCAGCGGGTAGCACCACAGGCAGGGCACCAGCAGGCTCAGCAGGCTCACGCCCATCCACCTGCCAAGCAACCACACATGCTATTTATTTCAAATACAGCCCTGGCCAAAAGTATTGAGCAATATAGGCGTACCCAGGTAGGGGCAGGGGGAGGCAGCCCCGTGGAAGAATTTAGACTCCCGCGGCCCATGATAGAAGAGACACCGGGGTGGTTTTAGTAAATAAAAGTCTGACAGACTCCGTCGCCCACCCCAAGGCGGCGGACATCCATTGAACATTGACCCGCAGAGAAAAAAAAAGCGGGAAGCAGCTGCCCCCACCCCCCTGGAAATCTCGCAAAACATGTATGAACTCCCCTAATTACTAAACAAAGCTGCTGAATGGGTCATCAATTTGTAGGGCGACAACTTTTAAATACCTAGGGCATCTTCTTACCGCTGATCTCAAGGACGATGCAGATATTGAAAGGGAGCGCAGGGCGCTAGCGGTCCGGAGTAATATGTTGTCCCGTAGATTTGCCCGATGTACAGACCAAGTAAAAATAACACTGTTCAAGGCTTATTGTCAAAGTCTGTACACGGGCAGTCTGTGGGTCAATTGTACTAAAAGATCGCTGGACGTCCTGCGTGTCCTCGTTACTGTAGTGCGTCGGAAATGTTTGCGCAAGCCCGTACCGACGGTTTTTATGCTATTATACGCAAAAAGATCGCGTCGTTGCTGAGAAGAGTGAGGGACAGTCGGAACAGCATCCTGAAAACTGTAGCTGAGAGCTTCGGCTCTCCAATAATTCAAAAATTTGTGCAAACTTTAATAATTACTAACACTAGGCAATAAGTTTTGTTTTTCTTTGTACATACTAACACTCTATGGATTTTTATGTCCGAAATAAACAATGATTTATTATTATAAACGGGAACTTAAATCTCTAACTTTTAAATAAACTACGCAGTCGACACTAACAAAATGTAGGGTTTAATTGCCGAAAAACCGCGTCCGACTATAGCGCACAAAGATTACCCACTCTAAAAATTTGACTTGCCCGCCCCTAGGCCTGACTTGCCTTCCCCAAGGCCTGACTTGCACCCCCCTAGGCCAGAAGCTGGGTACGCCCATATTGAGCACCCTAAAAATTTCGCAGTTGCACGGCAAATACGGTAAAAAAAACTATTGTTTAAGGATTCTTTTGTCGACATCTAAAAAGATTAGAAATAATCACTTGTGCCGTTAAAGGAATAAAACACCTGGATGCCATAGGGTTTGATATTTTTGCAAATTTAGTATTTATTTATCAATTCACTACTGCCCTTCGTTGTGAACACATCCATTAGTTTAATATGCTTTTGGTGATTGTTTTCGGTAGATTGGAGTGGTATCGTTATAATATGCAAAAAGAAGCCAACTTTCGTTAGAAAAAAAAAAAACTTACAAATACAGTTTTTGCATGAGCAGATGAAATCACAAGTGGAGATTTCCAAAACTGTGAAATGTTTGCGCCAATCCGTGCAATATGCTATTGAGCGATTTTCTGCTACCAGATCTCATCAGAATAGGCCTAAAGCCGGGCGCAAGCGCATCACTACAGACCGTCAAGATCGTCGGTTAATGATAGAGTCGTTAAAAATAGGAAACAACATCTTCCGAACTTGCTGCTGGATTGTCAGTAGAAATGAGGAAACCAATTTCTGCTCGCACAACTCGCAGACGAGTTCAGGAAGAAGCCCCCTAATCGGCGAACACGTTTTTGGATAATTGCGTCTAGTTGGGATCAATTGGGATCGTTTGGACCGCCCATTGGTCCGTTCGGTCCAAACGATCCCTGGTTTGAAAGGATGTAAAGCCAGAACGAAGCCATGGCTCTCGGATGACAACAAGAAAGCTCGAAATGAATGAGCTTTCAAACACCGAAGTTTGACTGCAGAAGATTTTAATGTCCGTAAAATATTTAGTAAGCAGTTTGAAAAAAAAAATGCCTCGATAAAGTTATTTTAATTTTCCGGGAGTCGATATTTTTCACGTTGATGCAAATTTTTGGGACACCAGGTGTGACCTTTGTGCGTCGCTGGGTAGGTGAAGACTTTAAACCAGTGTGTATAGATATTCTGGACCGGCCTGCCCAGTCGTCTCAACGATTTACAGTAGTTACCTTGTGTTTGGACTCAACTATTTGTATTGATGACAACTTTGCACCCATATGGGTTATAATGAAGGTCTACAGTAGATCTGATGATGGAGGTGCAGTATTTTTTTCTGAATTCAATTATGCAATAAAAAAACCCTTTTTTTTTCGAGATACGACAAAATTACTTTCCAGCGTCGATATGTCTATGGCAACATTATTGTGGGTTTGTCTATGTTCATCAGTGTTGCCAATAACCAAACGACATGAATATTTTTGTGGGGGGTTTTGGCGGGAATGTCAAGATGAGTGCCAAGCTCATTTTTCATTGGACTTTTAAAATTATTTATAGTGTCGTTTACTAAATAAAAACTCGTGATTTATGTAGTAAAAAGTGTATTCAGTGAATAATTCAAAAAGAACAGTGAAATATTGTAGCATAGTGGCCGCATCATGTCTTTACGCTAAACCCCTCCTTATCGTCCAAACGCGGGAAACGAAAGGAGTTAGTTTAAGTTAAGTTAAGCTAGGATAAATTAGGATATAAAATTAAGAAAAACCAACTGAAGACTAGGCTGTATGGCGTACTATGCCTTTGCCTGTTCCGTTCAAATGAACGGAAAGAATGAAACCAAAAAAAAAATGAATATTTTTGTGCAAAAAATCTAAGACATCAGTCAGTGTCTGTTTCACAATGTGTCCATTTCATTGCGTATTCTCCCTACATTTGTTGTTGTCGCCATCATGACATATTCTTCTATAACTCGCGCGTCTTAACTGTACACCTTGCTCTGTGACGGCATTCTGACGGTGATGATGATGATGTTCCCGACCGATTTCGGCCACGGCGACCACTTCGACTCCTAGCCGGTGATCTGGCGTTCATGCGCCCGAAGATGGCTTATAAATATAAAATAAATAAACATATACGGACAAATCACACAGATTGAGCTAGCGCCAAAGTAAGCACGAGACTTGTGTTATGGGATACTAACTCAACGATACTATATTTATAATAGATACATATATAGATAAACATCCAAGACCCAGGCCAATCAGGAAAAGATCATTTTTCCATCATGACCTGGCCGGGGATCGAACCCGGGGCCTCCCCGTCGCAAGGCAGGCGTGTTGACCGCTGCGCCACGGAGGACGACCAGCCTATCTTGGCGGCGAAACTTCGTGCATACTAAGGGCACGTAAGCACGCCGTCGACGTAGTTGTATGTGATGGCAGCAGGTGGGCGAGCCTTTAATTGGTCGCGTTTAGCATTCGGACGGTACCGTTTGTAAAAAATGAGAATTATGTTAAAAAAATATAAATTACATTTTTTTTTTTATGGTAATAAAAGGTTGTTTTGATGACAAAGCGTCATGATACTAGATCATTCTACTCATGACGTTTTGCAATTAAATTGATACATATGGAATGAAATATAATGTTGGTTCAACCAACAGGCTTCACTAACGCGTCGTAAATGTAAAACACAAAATCAAACTTAAAAACTCCACAGAAACAGTAATAACAACAGGGGATTTAAACTTTATTTAGACAATTGTAACAAAGATGCTATCGCTACTCAGCGCTTACGGCGAATGCGGGGCGCCACGTGGGGAAGCGGGTGAGGGGTCGCATTCCAGCGAGGTGCACAGTTAACTTGCGCAAGTAGTTGTAGTATCAGTGAATAAATAAATAAAAGCATACCGTTTAGCGCAGGCTTCGTCAGGCGGAGCACACGCACACGGGTGGAGCGCGAAGTCGCCCTCCGCGTCAGACATGCAGTGGTACAGCATACACTGGAAGTATCACAACTTATAATATGTAAATGTTACATTTATACGACATGTAATTAAAGCGTCATGTCGTCGATCAGTGGAGTCGTGGTGGCCTAGTGGTTAAAACACCAGCCTCTCAAGTATGAGTACGCGGGTTCGACACCAGGTCAGGCAAGTACCAACGTAACTTTTCTAAAGTTATATGTACTTTCTAACTATATCTTGGACACTAATGACTAAAGGTGAAAGAAAACATCTTGAGGAAACCTGGACTTATGTAAAAGGCGGGGTACAACTCATCATCATCACAGCGTTAATCCCAGTCGCATCCGAAGCCTTATCAGCTTTGGAGTCTGGGGTCCGCTTTACCAGTCCAACTGCTGATATGGCTAAACTTCGACGTTTTCCGTGAACCGACTGCCGTCTGACCTCCACAACCCGAAGGCGACATCGAAGCATTGCAGTTAGACCAATTGTTGGACTTTTGAGGGCTCCAACAACCCGTAACGACTGCCACTATATGTTTGTATGGCAACCGGGACCAACGGCTTCACGTGCTTTCCGAGGCACGACCAGACCAGTGCAAATATTCATATTCATGCATACAAATACTTGCACTGTGCGGGGATCGAACCCGCGCCATCTTGCACAGCGGCCGCGTCCGCTACCGCTACGCTACGGAGGCTGTCAAAAAGGCGGGGTACAACTAATAAATATAAATTTACCTGAGCACACTTGATACAGGACACACAGTCGATACAGGAGCGGAAGCAATCGGGCGCGAACTCACACGCGCCCGCACGATTCGCACTCTCCAAATACCATTCGTGGCAGTGTCTGAAAATAAGTGAGGATTACATCAGGAATATGATTCTGTATCCATTTTTGTCATCATAATCTCAGCGTTAACACCAGTCGAATCCGTTGCTTTTCAGCTTTGGAGTCTGGGGTCCGCTTTACCAGTCTAACTGCTGATTTTGGCTAAACTTCGACATTTTCCGTGAAGCGACTGCCGTCTGACCTCCACAACAAGAAGGCGATATCGAAGCATTGCAGTTAGACCAATTGTTGGACTTTTGAGGGCTCCCACAACCCGTAACGACTGCCATTAGATGTTCGTATGGCAACCGGGACCAACGCCTTAACGTGCTTTCCGAGGCACGACCAGACCAGTGCAAATATTCATATTCATGCATACAAATATTCGCACTGCGCGGGGATTGAACCCGCGGCCGCCTTCGTTACCGCGCTACGTCACGGAGGCTGTCGCCATAGCTTTATTTTAATGTGTCGTGCTTAAACTTTGTACTCGTTTATTTTACAAAATCGCAATTAAAAGTTGCCAAGATATGGTGTTCGTGAAACATTCACTCTGGCACCAGCAGACTAGAGCCTGAATATACTTTTAGCATCACCGTTAGACGTTCTGTAGGCCTAGTATGAGTTTTCATTACGAGACTTGTTGAGGTTGAATTTTAATATTGTCTCTGGCTGATTATTTTTTATAAAGAAAATATATTCAAGTTTAGAAAACAGATTCGACAGAAAGGAGAAAAATGTTTTGTAGAAATTGCAGTTGTAAAAATGTTGTCACATATAATGGTTTGGATATACAATATGTAAAGAAAATCCTGTCCGATCCGTGAAGGTATTGTTAGGTATCGATAACTGATTCTAATAATGCCTACAAAACCGGGCTAATCTTTAAGAAAAATCCCCCTAAAAAAATTAATATTATTTCGCAAAAAGAGGTAACTTAAAACATGTGCGGTAGACCATACAGACGCGGGCGAAGAGGGGCAGGGCACGCGTCACGCGGTCGCATTGCTATTCGCTCAGAATTATACCGTCAAAAATAATGTAGTCACTTTTTAAAAATTACCGAATTTTGGGGAAAGTTGGAATTAATTCGTGGGAAAAAGAGATTATTTAAAAATTCATTAGTATTGTTACTATGATGATTATGTAAAATTTCATATTTTATTTGGTCAAGTGTTTACCTAACCTTTATTATCCTTATGGGTCGGACAGGGTTTTCTTTACATATTGTATACACAATAAATTATAAGATGTGATGTGAACATAATGTGATTTTTATAGAGTCTTGTTTTAAACATAAAGTGAGAATAAAGAAAGGGTGAATTATAGTTGATTTACTTTTGAAGCTTTTATTACAGGATCCCAAAAGGTACTGCATCCTATTTATTTCATAATTACAATAAGACTCGATCGTCGATATCGAGCGCGTTTGACTCATCGATTGGTCCGCTTCAAGGTTGTAAGAACTCTCAACCAATGAGAGCGCCAAACGCGCTCGATATCGACGATCGAGTCTCGTAATGAAAACTAGGGTTGTAACGGAGGCTTGTTAGCGGAGGCGGAGGCGGATGCGGAGGCGACGAGTCTCACCTCCGCGGATGCGGAGGTTAACGGAGGCGGAGGCGGAGGTGAAAGTACATATAGAAAAAATTGAAATTTATGGTTAATTAAAACAAAATTTTTATTTTAAATACGTACATTAATAGTGGTGTACTTGGTAAAAAAATATTACCTTCTTGTAATGAAAATTAAGGAGAAACAAATTGTGTTTGCCGCATTCCCGCCTCGCACTAGTTGATTCTTGACCATTTCGCGCTCAAACGCGGCCGGACGGTTGTCGAGCGTCGCAGCTTGCTCGGTATTTATTTTATAAATACGTAAATAAACCTCCGTTATAACTCCGCAAAAATTGTGCGGAGGCGGAGGCGGAAGCGAAGATACGATTTCTTGCGGAACTTCCGCAGTAACGGAAGCGGAGGCGAAGCTCCCCTACATTACAACCCTAATGAAAACTCATACTAGGCATACTGGCAACCAAGTTGTACACACCTGCATTTAAGCCTCGCCTGGAATGTTTCGGCTGGCTTCTTGTCCGGTAGCGCCGGAGGACCACTGCTATACCCGCCCTTCTTTATCGACCCTGGAAACAACGTTATCGTTAACATTATTCGAAATATATTAGAACAAACGCCTTCAATTGTGAAATGATTTTTTTGGACATATTCTAAAGAAATTACCGCAGTGTCTCAAGACAAAAGTCTTCGACCAGTATGTTGCCTGTGATGACTTATGGAATTGAGACGTGGTCGCTAACAATGGGCCTTATAAGAAGGCTCAAAGTCACTCAAAGGGCAATGGAGAGGGCTATGCTTGGGGTTTCACTGCGCGATCGAATCAGGAATGAGGAGATCCGCAGAAGAACGAGAGTAACCGACATAGCCCAAAGAATTGCAACACTAAAGTGGCAGTGGGCTGGACACATTGCCCGTTGGACCGATGCCCGATGGGACCGACGGGTTCTCGAGTGGCGACCACGCACCGGAAGACGTAGCGTGGGTAGGCCCTCGACAAGGTGGACCGACGACCTGGTGAAGGTCGTGGGAAACAGCTGGATGCGGGAGGCGCAGGACCGGTCGTCGTGGAGAACCTTGGGGGAGACCTATGTCCAGCAGTGGACGTCTTTCGGCTGAAATGATGATGATGATGATTCTAAAGAAATACACGTTAAAACAAATAGTATGTTTAGTGCTTGAGTATGTTTTTTAAATGTCTTCTTTCATTCTTATTATGTGTTTATTATTCATCATCATCATCAACCTCTTTATCGTCCCACTGCTGGGCAGAGGTCTCCTCTCTTACAGGGAAAGTGTAACAATTTTAATGTGCATTTTGTTTTTACGGAATAAACAATTTTTCTTTCTTTCTTACCAGAATCTCGTTTGAGCAGCGGTGGCTTGGTGTTGGGCGAAGACTTCTCCGAGCTGATGACTCCGCCCGCGCTCACCTGAGGGTACGTATACTCATGTACCTGGAATAATGTGTCATTTATATGATTAATTTCATTAGCAAAACCATACACAATTTTGTTGCCATAAATAAAAAAAAAAAACATTATTGTTGTCTATGCTTGGAACTATTCGTTTTTGTCTCTGCTTCGTGGAATTCTGTAACGATCTTAACGTAATAACTTAGGTAAAGTGTTTGTTGCCCAAGCAGACATTTTTTATTTATTTTTTTCCCCTCTTTTTTACGAGTCATCATCATCATCTCAGCGTTTATCCCGGTTGCATCCGCGGCTTTCCCGTTGGAGCCCGGGGTCCGCTTTCTTACTTAATTTCCTCTATTTCGCGCGATCTTTAGCATCCTGTGGTGTGAGATTGTTGGCAGCACTTCTTTGGTCTACCTCGCTTGTTCCCGGCGGCCGGCGGAGGCGCCGCTGGCAAGGACATTTGTGACTCACGTAACATGCCGATTTTTCGTAAGACGTGACCACCGTACCAACATGCAGGCGACCACCAGTTTGTCCGCTATGTCATGAACATGAAGACTGCCACGGATGCGGGAGTTCTGATGCGGTCCTTCACGTAACCACATCCCACCGCAGCATATAGCACCCCTCTTTTTACAGTATTTAAAGTGAAACTCACCGCAGACAAATGTACGTAAGGACAACGATCAGGATCCGAGAGTCATCCACGTGCAACTTGTCGTCATACTGAAACTTCGTACTGCTTCAACGAATCTGTAATGATAACATCATGTTTAAAGTTACGTGTGAATCAGAAAATATTACGATAGTGTCTTGCGCGGGACTAGCGATAAAAGATAAAAAGGTAAAAGGAAAGTAAAATAAAGGAATGTCATCATCAGCCACTACTCGTCCACTGCTGGACATAGGCCTCTTCCATGGCACGCCAATAAGCTCGATCCTGAGCAGTTCTCCGCCAGCCACTACCAGCCACCTTTTTGATGTCGTCGCTCCATCTCGCCCAAGGGCGTCCTACGCTACGTTTGCCGAGACGCGGTCTCCACTCGAGGACTCGTAATAAATAAAAGACTAAAGGTCAAAAAATCCGTGGTCTGTAAAGTTGGTTCACTGACGATAGCTGAAGGTGACAACGTCATAAGAAAATACTGATGGAATGGTTGCATTTATCAAAAGAATATTTTACACTATATTTAATAGTGCTTAGAAAGTATTATTACATGTAAATGTATTATTGTATAGCAGCAGTCCACGCGGACGCATCGCTCACTCAAGTAGGACAGAGATAGATGCCGAACGCTGCCGAACGCAGAGGCCGATTGTGCCTCTTTGTCGCTCGTACCGCGCTCTCATTTGCACTTCAAGCCTTAAATGTAACGCCACAGAGTGAGGTAACGCCGCATGAGTCGTGTTTTTTTATGCGTATAGCCGGCTCCATCGAATTATAAGACCGCATGTACCGATGTGACCGATGTATCCGCAGTCATTGTGCGGTGACCGCATGCGGGCAAAAGGACAATTCTATTTGGTTACGGTAAACACTATTTTATTACTATGTGATATGTTATTGAGTGAGTCGAAGTGTGATGATAGTCCTGTCGGAGCCGTTGAGGGGTCGAAAGAGGTACTGTGGCCTTGGCATAGGTAAATTAATGAACACATGTAGGTTTTAATCAGCAAAAATCAGACACACCCTTCTGCTCCGTCCACAGCGGAAGAGCTCATGTGATATTTTTTTTAGCCTATATAGTTAATTAAAAATTTAAATTTCATAAACTATATATTTTTTTATAGTGCTTGACTGCGAATAATGGTAAGCAGTGCATGGAAACGCGCATTAATTTATTAAGTCCCTATTCACTCCAACCTTGAATACAGGTAAATTGTACTCAGATAGGTCGACCGTTGGATAAAAAAGGTTCCGTTTTTGAAATACGGAACACTAAACACTGTATGGTGTTTTCGAGGTTATGGTTCATAACACCATGCAATTGTTCCTTGAAGAGAATGAGCATGAAAAGAATCATCAAATAGATGATTTGATCATGAGTAGAATCATCAAACGGATGATTCTCCATACAACAATAAAAACAAAACAGGGTGATGGTAGTTTGATAGAATATTTGTGATACCTGATAGCGGGTGTCTGGGCAGCGTGATAGCGGATAATATGGGCGTCTGCGTGATGTCGTCAGCGGGCCGGCGACGTGCCCGGCTTGCGGTCGAATTCTCCGAGCTGGAGCGTGACTCCGATGGTAGATTCAGACACTGTAGAAAAATATACAATTTAAAGTTGATATAGTCGCATTGGGGTAACCAGTAATGGGAGATGTTAGAAGAAAATACAATAAATATATTTAGAATTCGTTCTTCAAAGGGAAAAACACGTTGGCTTGTGTGACCATTATACACGATAGATTTATCAGATAGGTCTTAGAGATACTTAAAAAAATATATTATCTATACTCTGATTTTAGGATTTGTTGTTACATAATCAGCCTATAATATTCCTACTGTTGGGACAGCGGCCTTCTCTCGGTGAGAGGGAGTAGCCGTAATCACCACTTGGGTCCCGTGCGGGTTGGTAGATGTTACATGTCTTCGAAGTTTTGTTTCTAGAACATGCCGGTTTCGTCACGATATTTTCCTTCGCCGTTTTGAGAGCAGTGGTGATGAAATAATTTACATAGGCCGCTGCCTCCCGGATCTTGCAGGCGCGGGGCGGCGGCGGCAGCGGCTTGGCGGGAGCCGGGCGGGCATCGAAGACCGTTCTCGAAACTGGCGGGTAGATCGCGCGTCGCTATAGCCGCGTAGTGTTGTGTTCACGATTGTGTGGACAAGTGTTTGTTTTTTATTCGCGAAGAAAATGTCTGAACAATGGCGGCAACATCTTTCATTCAAATTTATTCTAACGCTCGATCACCGCTCGCTTCCCGCAAGATTCGAGCGCGAGAAGTACACCGCCCGCTGCCCGCCACCGCCCGCTGCCGCGCCGCTGTTTTCGAGAACCGGTCCGTTTGATTGTACGCATAAGATCTTGCCGCTCGCCGCCGCTGCCCGCAAAGATTCGAGGCAGCGGCACAAGTAATATGCGATAGAGGTTCAGACCTACAGCAGTCTACACACCACAACCGGCCCGGCGGCACAGCCCTCCGACTGGCGGCATATATTTGAAAGAAGAATTTCGGCTTCGCCCACGCGTGTTGCCCGCCGACACGTCGACGGTTGTCGGCGGCTGGCGTACGAAAGCGCTCAGTTGCCCGGCGACATTTCAGCTGTAGTTACGTGCTGGTAAACTGCCAAATAAGATTCTGAAGTCAGGCGCGTGCCGGCAAAGTTTTACGACTTGCAATGGCTGGAAGCCGCCAACGTAGCCCCGCCATGCAATGTTGCCGACATATGTCGCCGGGCGCTTTGGTGTGAACGCCGTCCACCACATCTTGTAAGTTACGGTCGACAGCATAGGGCCACCGCTGCTTTCTTGAGCACCGCTGTTCTCTGAGGAACTTACCTCGAAGATATTCTGCTCCTCATCATCATCTTGTGGTGCTGGGTTGTGTTTTTTGTACGCGTGAAGTGATGGCCACGCCCCGCCCAAACCTATGGAATATTTTTGTTTTAGAATGGGGCCTTACATCGCCAGTTAGTTGTGTGGAAGCAATAATCCCTCCTAACATGCTTATATTAGCATCATTTCTAACTAAGAATCAAATAATGTAATCTTAAAAGTCAATTTTGACCTACTTCTTATTAGAAGTAGGCCAAAATTGACTGATGGTATTTGACTAAAAAAAAAACTAATTAGTCCGTCATTCAGATTATAGAAAAATATTGGATACGTATATTTTGTTTTATCAAATCAATAAAAATTTACAAATTTAAAAGGCATCAAAGACCAGGAGTGGTGGCTGGTGACGTCACTGACCGCTAAAAAGTGTAGCGTGCAGTGACGTCACACAGGTTTTCAACGCGCTGTGTCGTCTTCATTTTTTGTTTATATGAAAAAAGAAAAAATACGTGTCTAGTATTTTTTGGAAATCTGACTGACGGATTAATTAGTTTTTTTTAGTCAAATACCATCAGTCAATTTTGGCCTACTTCTAATAAGAAGTAGGTCAAAATTGACTTTTAAGACTATTGTCGTGTTATAAATGAACCTTTTGAACGAAACGCCAAAACGGCATCTGCGTGCCACATACGCCAAGCCCGAAAATCAATACAAATACCTACTAAAATATAAGGATTCTAATTTTATATCGATAACCATTTTTGTCAACACCATTTTTGTTAGCACAAGAAAATGGGCGCAAATATTTGTGTATATGAATATTTGCACTGGTCTGGTCTACGCCGTCTGGTTAACGCCGTACTAAGCCGTTGGTTCTGGTTGCCATATAAACATCTGATGGCAGTCATTATGGGTTGTTGGAACCCTCAATTGGTCTAACTGAAATGTTTCGGTATCGCTTTCAGGTTGTGGAGGTCAGACGGCAGTCGCTTCGCGGAAAATATCGAAGTTTAGCCAAAATCAGCAGTTAGACTGGTAAAGCGGACCCCAGACTCCATAGCTGAAAAAGCTTCGGATGCGACTGAGATGATGATGAATTCTAGCCCAAAAAATAGATCTTTAAAGATATTAAAATTAACTTTATAATATTAAATCTTTAACGACTTTTGATTTCTTTCTGTCAAGTATAGACGAACGTGGCGCACAGAGCACGCTTGCGGTTATCGAGTATATCCGACATTGCCGTTCAAAAGGTTTGTTTTGTATATGTATAGTAACAATGCGAAATTCGTCATAAATATGAAATCAATTTAATTTAATGAATTGTGTTTAAGTAAGTTCGAAAAATTCAACATAATCTAGTAAAACATGAAAAGACCACTGCCTACCCCACAAAAAGCATGGCATGATAATATAGATCAAAACTCACCGTGTAGGAATCCAGTATACGGTAGAGGAGGCAAAAGAAAGCACATTAGATAAATTAGTTCATTATTATTTAATATATAGCATATATAGCGATTAATTATAAATATGTAGCAATTTTATAAGCCATATACATATACTGCAGTGCCATTTTGTAGACATTCCAACGTGAAACCTTGGGTGAAGAGAAGGTGGAGTGGGCTGTCATACCACTAATGCTTGAGATTGACACTTATTGTCGTTTTAATGTACGAACGACAGCAGATCAAGCTACCCGCAATTGTCAAATATTCCCAATCAACCTTGAGCCTTAATGTATTTGTATTTATTTATTTGTTACATTAGTGGTCTTATATATACAATTTGTAAAGAAAACCCTGTCCGATCCGTGAAGGTATTGTTAGGTATCGTTAACTGATTCTAATAATGCCTACAAAGCCGGGCTAAACTTAAAAAAAAATCCCCCAAAAAAATAAATATTATTTCGAAAAAGCGAGGTAACTTAATGCATGTGCGGTAGGCAACCCGATAGCCCCGCCCCCTTCACCCGCGCATGTATGCGCGGGTGAAGGGGGGCGGGGCATGCGGCACGTGGTCGCATCGCTATTCGCTCCGTCACAAATGGTGTTGTCAGTTTTTTAAAAATGACCAAATTTCGGGGAAATTGGAATTAATACCCGGAAAAAAAAGATTATTTCAAAATTCATTATTATTGTTACTGTGATGATTATGTAAAATTTTATATTATATTTGGTCAAGTGTTTACCTAACCTTTATTATCCTTATGGGTCGGACAGGGTTTTCTTTACATATTGTATATAACAATTTGTCCTTACAACTTAGCGGCCTTTTTCAGGCATTGCAAAATTTGAGGTTAGTGAGGCTTATAATATTTTAATATAAACATTTATAATTATAATTAATATTAACGAATAATTTATATAAATCAAAGTAGTCATTTTTTTTTTTTTGATCGCAGTATTAATTTTATGAATGTGGGTAGGCGTATTTTGATGGGTGCCTTCATTGTTCTGTTATGTTGTAGTACTGTGGTGTTGCTAAGTAGTAGTGTTTATTTAAGTGTAGGTATATATTGTCAAACGTTGTATATACAGTATGTTAACTAACAGAGGGCGTTCCCGTTAACCCGAAATAGTATAGCATACATACATGCTAAAAAAAATATTTCCATTCTAAAACAAAATGTTTTAAAATGTTTTCCAATATCAAAATATTCAAAAATTTTAAATTGACATGTAAAAGAAACACACTGTACACGCGGACATGAAAGACGGCAACATCGCAATTTATTTATACATGACGACTACTATTTTGATTTAAAACAGGAGGTTTCAAATTTATTTCCAATTAGAATTTTTTTTTATTCAGATTTTTTTATGCTTTTTTTTCTATGCTGATATTTTTATTTTAATCTATTAATGATATATATTAACGAGTTTAAGGGAACGCCCTCTGTTATTTAACATACTGTATATATGTATGTTTCAGAGATAAAGTTGAAAATCTAATAAAGAAATCTGACAGACTGTTTTTTTTTAAATCGCCCCGCTTTAGGAATTTCTCCTGTGTCGTGAGTGCGTTTAGAAACATATAAACTCACATACACAAACAGGCAGTACTGTAACAGTATTTAGACGTTTAGCAATTAAATAATTGTAGGCCATACAAATTTTTGTTCCGTGCAGGAATCGAATCTGCGACACGCAGCGCAGCAATGGGGAAGAAAACGCAAAGCTATTTGCAGATGTCGCTGATGGCGTTTGACTCATAACAATTAGCTGTCAGTCGCTCGTATGCTCGTCGCTTTTATGTTGAGTATTTTTTTTTTGTGTTTGACGAGTTTTTTTTTGGATAAAGCAGAGCAATGATTGTACATAGACTGTTTCTAAGCTAAAACAGGAGTTAAAAGTCTAGAGGAGCTTCAGTAAAAGGACGAAAAGCTGATCTAATTATCAGGCAAATAACAATGCCCAGACTTTAAACTGAATGTAGATTTATTAGTGTTTTAAGTTACATTCATTTTGTATTAGGTTTAATGTTTCTTTAGATATATTTAAGTAAATATTAATGTACCTACTTATTATTGACATATTTTGAAAGTTTCAACCCTATTAACCTAAAATTATTATCCAGACTTGAATCGTCGACCGGAATTTTAACTTCGAGGTTCGAGGGCAAGAACAAGAAATTCAAGAGAAAAAAATTGATTTACCGTCCCCAGAAAGCTATAGATACATCAACATAATCTTTATTGAAATTTATTTAATATTCTGTTCTAAATTGAAATGCATATTTTTAGGGAAAGAGTGATTTCCATTATTATTGCAACAAATTGCTACACAACGCGGCATATTTTTTACATTTTTATAAATAACGTAAACTCGAACAAATTACATTGGGTTTTGACAGTTTATTTGGGTCAAACGATATCAGCGCCTCTAGTGGCGAGATTTGTCAGTTTTCTTCCCCATTAACCACTACGCCAGCCTTGCCGTCAATTATATTAGCTTGATGTGTTGTCATCTGTACACCTTTCTTCTCCAATCCACTTTTGACATTGGCAGAATGGTCGACATCGGCCTCACTTGCCATACATAAAAATAGAATAGGAGTTTTGACGGGAAAGCTAAGATGAGTGTCACGCGCATTTTTCATTGGACTTTTAAAATTATTTATAGCGTCGTTTACCAAATAAAAGCGCGTGATATATGTAGTAAAAAGTGCATTCAGTAAATAATTCATAAAGAACATTGAAATATCGCACCATAGTGGCCACATCATGGCTTTGCCTCAAATCTCCCTCATAGACGGTTCACGCGGCCGTCTTTTTCAACTGTCATTGGCGATATCCGCCATTATTGTGAAATAAAATTTTCAAAGAATTTCTTTTATTTGTTACACGTGTTATTGGCAAAATTGTGGTATACATTCCACAGAGGCCAATGATCAAGAGTTGAGGTTGAATCTCACCTTGAAAACGAAGAAGAATAGAATAGACACTTATTGACAGCTTACTTCACCAAACTTTTCACGGTAAGATTATAAATAAGCAATTTCATAAGGCATAAACCCCTTTATTCATAAACGTTGCTTAAAGAACACTGTTGGAGCTGCTGAACCTTGGACAAAACCATCTTAGCATTGTGTAGATTCAATTTCTTAGCATTGTATAATTGCATGGCAAACGTGTGAGCACAATGTACGAATGTGCTATAAGGCATTTATTTGTTGGGTTAGTCTTTTTTATTGACTTAATTGTGCTCTGGCTGTTGAGAGTATGTCATGCTCACTCAAATGTCTCGCTGATGGTGGCGTGTGTTTTGGGTCATTGGGTTCCCTTCGATATGGTTGAGCTGAATGATGCTGATCCATACGTCATGTTCGTGAACGGACGCCGTCGGAGGGGACTGGTCATCTCTTAGCTGCCACGGCGTATTTTAATTTCTGAATTGATTTTTGTATGTTTTCCATAATGGACGCTCTCAGCGTACAATATATTTCTGCATCGTTCTCACGCGGTTGATTTCAACATGAATGATGTAATCAAATTTTTGTAACAATAGCTTAAAAATTTAAAAGAGTGTCCATGGAGTTTCTTGCCCGTTCTTCTCCATAGGTACCTACTCTTTGGAATGGGCGACTAGCTTCATCTTATTGACTGACCGACCTTCTGACAATTCAAAAGTGCCTGTAACTGGTTTATTTGAAATAAATGATTTGATTTGAAAGTTATCTATTGATTAGTGACTGACCCCACATTTATGACGTTTTAACGTCACTGAACTTTAATCATCGTTTATGAATAGACACCATAGTGTTTAAGGGGTTTTTTATCTATTTGATTTAGAAGAAGATAGAAGCTTAATGTTTAATATTAATTTAGTTCAGTTAAATTACTCGGGGCCTTAAGTAAATTGGCATATTTTTAGGAGCCAGTTTTTATGAGTAAAAGCCTGACACGTCCGCCCCTCCGCCAAGAGCGGGTAAGAAGTCATTTGATGACATGCCATTAGAAAAAAAAATGAGCAGATGAACTTTCTGCCCTGGGCCTGTAGCCAATGTAACATCGCTTCGTAGCGAAGCGAAATCGAATACCAAACCAACCAATAACGAAAACGATTGACCACGCGATTGTTCCCGCCATCGGTTGGTTTGGTATTCGATTTCGCTTCGTTATGAAGCGATGTTACATTGGCTACAGGGCCTGTTATAAGAGCTGATGGTAAGCCCCCGGTTCTCCTATCCCAAAAACGACATCAAAACATCTCTGTTGCTCGCAATTCTCTTTGTGTTTTGTCAATGTTTCTTCTTCTTCTTCTTCAGCCTATGGATGTCCACTGCTGGACAAAGGCCTCCCCCAAGGCTTTCCACGCTGACCGGTCTTGTGCTGCGCGCATCCATCGGCTTCCCGCGACCTTCACCAGGTCATCGGTCCACCTTCCTTCATCTTCCAGTACGTGGCCGCCACTCCAGAACCTTACCGCCCCATCGGCCGTCAGTTCTACGAGCAATGTGCCCTGCCCACTGCCACTTAAGTTTAGCGACTCGCAGAGCTATGTCGGTGACTTTGGTTCTTTTGCGGATCTCCTCATTTCTAATTCGATCACGCAGAGAAACTCCGAGCATAGCTCTTTCCATTGCCCTTTGTGTGACTCTAAGCCTTCGTATGAGGCCCATTGTGAGCGACCACGTTTCAGTTCCGTAAGTCATCCACTGGCAACACACACTGGTCAATGTTTAGCTATGCCCTAAAGCAAAGGAGTAGGCTGAGCCCTTGAGGAAGCGGGAATCCCAGCGCCCTCGCGCCTCTAGCCACCGCAGCATACGCCCTGGTCGGGAAACAACATCGAACTCCCGGCCACCGTAGGCCCGGGCCTGCGGGCGGTGAGCAGTGGGAAGCTCGCCGTCCGGTAAGGACCAGGCCCGAGTCCACAGCGCGTTGTGTTTCACGCGCGCCTCAAAGAGATGTCAGCACATCGTGACGGGGTCTACGAAGACCGATGCCTCCTGGGTCAGGGTTGCGGGTTGTTTAAAAAAGAAACCGTGGCCCTGGTGCACAGGTTAGTGAAGAACCACAGGTGGGTTTTAGTCAGTAAAAGTCTGACACGCCGTTCCGCTCCGCCCAGAGTGGGAGAGGTCATTTGATGATTTCCCATCATCATCATCAACCTTTTTATCGTCCCACTGCTGGGCACAGGTCTCCTCTCAAACAGAGAAGGATTGAGCGTAATCACCACGCTTGCACAATGCGGGTGAAGATGTTTTCCTTCACCTTGTAATCAGTCATTGGTGTCCAAGATATACTTAGAAAGTACATATAACTTAGAAAAGTTATATTGGTACCTGCCTGACCTGGAATCGAACTCGCACACTCATACTTGAGAGGCTGGTGTTTTAACCACTAGGCCACCACGACTTTACAATCCCAAAGAAAAAAAAAAGCTATGTCCTAAACCCTGAAAAAGCTATCCCCTACCACACACCAAAACTTACCGTCCAGCAGCTCTTCGATAGCCGTCCTCACGCCCTTGTCGAACGCGCGCGCATCGGCAGCGGTCTGGAACGTAAGCCCGAAGCGCTTCTCATCAGTCACCCAGTGGTGGAACGTTGGCATCACCTTGTTGTACTGGAAATCTTTCTTTATCGTGCATTCTAAAACTACCTGGAATGGGGAAAAATGAGGTTTAGAGTTTTGAGGACACATGACAAAGATTTAGGTTTTATTAGTTTAGTGAGGGGCAAAGTGAATGAGTAATATGTAATTATGATGTATATTGTGATAGTTATGATGATATAATTATGAGTGACTATGGCGGTTTTTTAATATATAGTATGGTCTCTATCGTCTCGACGTCAACGTGACAAAATTTAGTTTGAGAGTCGTATTTGATTTTAAACTCTCTTTTTTTTTAATAATTATATACTAGTGCTTGACTGCAATCCCACCTGATGGTAAGCAGTGATGCAAGCGTCGATGGTAAAGCGCGCTAGTTTATTAAGCCTATTCACTTAAAAAACTTAGTGAACAGGAGGGAAGACGGCAGTTGAGTGAGGTGATGCAATGTTAAACCCAACAAACGATTATCGATGCTGCACCAGAGGGAGATTATTCTGGAGACCCTCCACGACCAAACTCCCGACACAACAACATTAGGCGCATCGTACCCGGCATACATCGCAACACAAATGCTCAGACCCGTCCTCCGTACGGCTTCACCAGAACACGACGAATCGCTTGTCTGGTGGGTGGTAACTTTTGCCGGCAGCCGCTGTTATGGCCTACCACCGAGAAAAATTTAATTGTCGTCAAGGCTAGAATGAATAGGCTCTTAATGAATGCGCGCTTTATCATCAACGATTGCATCGCTGTTTACCATCAGGCAGGATCGCGGTCAAGCTTTTGCAATTAGGATATTTTGAAGATTAGGGAGAATTGTGTATTCTGAGACCGCGTAAACTTTTGTGAAAAATATGGCGTTTTGCGCCTTTGAAAAAGACAAATACCTATTAAAGATGGTTTTGATTGATATTTGCTTAGTTTTTTCATAGATATCGCCACTTACCATACTATCGCTGATCCGCTTCCCATGTATGAAGTATTCGTGTGTCGGTGCGGTTGCAGAAGAAGACGTGGTAGTGTCGCCATTGCTGTCACCCCCAGCTGAAACAAACATTTATACATTAAAATCTTACATTCCCAATGACAATTTAAAATATACCGTCGAAAAATTCCTCGATATCGCTGTCGACTGGTAATTTACCCAAGAGACTGGTGGCGTCGCCGCGTTGAATGGCAATGGTTAGCTTCTGGCCAAGATAAAAATCAGCCGTTGGGTCACGGGATGTGTCAACAACTAGAGTACATTGAAAAGGCTATGAGAGCAAACTACTTGAAAATGTATTTTCCCATAAGGTTGTTATGTTATAAAGGGTATATCTGACATCGAGGCACAAACGAGTACCATGGATCCAGTACATGATTCTGAGCCCCCCAGTGGTGGAATTTTTCGTCGGCTTTTTCATGATTTAAAAAAAATATATGCAGTTTTTTTTTCACTTCAGACCGTTCACAATTGCTATACTTTTATAACCCAATAATATTTAAAAGTAAAAATTAAATAATTCGCTCATTACATAAAAAAGCGCAATGAAAACAAAACCCGAAAAACTATCTTATCAGCTGATTTAATAGAGTTCACATCAGGGATCAACGTCATACCTACAAACTATGCATGCGGCTATGATGGCATCAGTCGTAATATGGTTGTATGGATCCTTGATAGCCTTCTCCCTCCGATTTTCCACATCATTAACTATTCTCTCGATTCCAGACAATTCCCATCCCTGTGGCGCATGGCCTATGTCCGCCCACTCCCTAAAATTTCAAACCCTTCCCAACCTAGTCACTTTCGTCCCATTTCCATTCTCCCATTCATGTCTAAAGTGCTTGAGGCCTGCGTACATAGGCAGTTTTCTGGATTTATTTATCGGAACAGCCTTATCAGTCCCTTACAGTCTGGTTTCAGACCTGGGCACAGTACAGCCTCCGCTCTCCTTAAAGTGACTGGTGACATAAGAGAGGCTATGGAGGATACCAAAGTTACTGTCTTGGTATTAATTGATTTCTCCAATGCCTTTAACGCCGTCAGCCATGATATTCTCCTTGCTATTCTCTCTCACCTTATGGTTTCGTCCGAGGCTCTGGAGTGGTTCTCTTCTTATCTTCGGGGACGTCAGCAGTCGGTTCGCGTTGATGAGAGCTCATCGAGTTGGCGTGACCTGTATGCTGGTGTTCCTCAGGGCGGTATTCTTTCTCCATTATTATTCTCCATTTTCATTAATTTTATAACTCACTGTCTTCGGTGTTCGTATCATCTATACGCTGATGATCTCCAATTATATACAGCTGAGCGAGTGGAAGGTATGTCGAATGCTATAGCGGAGGTAAACCGAGACTTAGAGGCTATCAAAAACTGGTCTGATAGATTTGGGGTGACAGTAAACCCCTTAAAGTGTCAGGCCATTATTATTGGAAGCTCACGCATGATGAGTAGGTTAACACTTAGCTCTCTCCCTTCTCTTATCTTCAACGGTACCGTTATACCTATTACCTCCACAGTGAAAGATCTTGGTTTGTATATTGACTCGACGCTTAGCTGGCAACGTCAGGTGTCATATGTTAGTCAACGGGTCAACGGTACCCTGCGTTCCCTATATCGCTTGAGGAACTTCTTACCCGCTAAAACGAAAACCATGCTTGTGCAGACTTTGATTTTCCCCATAATCGATTATGGTGACGTGTGCTACTTTGACCTGAATTCGGTTTTGCTGGATAAGCTTGACAGATTGCTCAATAGTGGTATCCGGTTTATATTCAATCTGAGGAAATATGACCATGTATCCAGCTACAGGTCTGAACTGAAATGGATGCCCATTCGCCAAAGAAGAAATTTGCGAGCCTTAACCACGCTTTTCTCCCTTCTTAATTCGCTCACTCCTCCTTCTTATCTTACGAATCACTTCCAATATTTGTGTTCTTCACACAGCAAGAATCTGCGTTCTTCTAATAATCTTCTCTTACTCTGTCCTTCTCATACCTCTTTGTTCACTCTTCATTTCATATTCAGTCAATTCTTTTGTGGAATGCGCTTCCTCTTGATATCAGGATGGCGACTAGTCGGTTTGCATTTAAGCGGAAATTGCAGAGTTATTTTGCGAATGGTTAGGGTAGGGTCATCTCAACACCTCTCTTACAAGTTTTATTTTTGTATATATTATAAGTATATATATAGTAATAGTTTGTATATGTCTATAGCTTATTTAAGTATTTGTTTAGATAGTGTTATGAGTTTTTCTTTTCCTGTCCATTGTACCGTAACTAAAGCACCTGCCATCTAGTCTCTTCACCACCCGAGGTTGACTGGTAGAGAATGCCTAAGGCATTAAGTCCGCCTCTGTACATTTTTTTTGTGCGAAAGTTTAAATAAATAAATAAATAAACCCGCGCGGCGGCACGCTTGCAACGTTCAAAAGCCAAGCCGATACTTTTTTTAAACAGTGTGTATTCTGCAAACGTTCATTAACGACATAAATGACTATCATAATTTTATTAGTGGCATGCGGTCTAGCCTTTTCGCGAAGTTTGCGTTACGATGTCAGATACACCCTGTATTTTCGCCGCTTGAAGTTTTCTGCAGCCGCAGTAGTTAAATAATTTTAATCTAAGTGTCACGACACATCTGCGGAACGTACGGCGCCGTTAGTTAGGCTAAATACGCTCACAGTGTATTTCAAGTACTCTATGACACATCAGCCGAAATTATGCCGCGTTCGGCGTAGGGCCTAACCTTCCTTCGGGCCAATTTCTTCAGCTAAAACGCATTTAATGTATTTTGCATAGCAAGCACAACACGCGATGCGTTGCGCGACCGAAACGACTATCAATGATATAGGTGTCGTGGATAATGATATCATTTTAATGAAAGTTACTCATTTAATTTATGTAGTAGTGGGGCAAACGCTCTGACGTTACATTGTAATGGCGCGAGTAAAAGGTGATGACGACCCTATCGCTCCGTCGTCGCTGACGTCGTCATATGAATGTCAGCCAGGACCGACGGCTTCACTTATGCATACCTACAAATGTTTTATTTTCTCGGTGATAGGCCATAACATCGGCTATCGGCAGAAGTTACCACCCACCAGACAAAGTTTTGCCGCCAAGCGATTCGTCGTGTTCTGGCATGATGTCTGGTGACGCCGTACGGAGGACGGGTCTGAGCTGTTGTGTTGCGATGTGTACCGGGTACGATGCGCCAAATGTTGTTGTATCGGGAGTTTGGTCGTGGAGGGTCTCCAGATCAATCTCCCTCTGACACAACATCGTTGGTCGTGTTGTTGGGTTTAACATTGCATCACCTTTTTTTTTCGTGGTGGAAATCCTCATAGGATGTCCGCCGCCCTAGGGTGGGTGACGGGGTGGGGTCTGTCAGACTTTTACTGACTAAAACCACCCCGGTGTCTCTTCTATCACGAGCGCGCGTGGGGCCGCGGGAGTCTAAATTCTTCCGCAGCCCCACACTCTCGTGCTGGCCCGATCTGTCCGGGCCTCGTCTCCGGCACGGGGTAGTGGGGTGTTAAGCTACCCCGTGCATCGCCTCCGCCTCGGGGTCCATCGCATAGGGGGCAGGGACTTCCCCATGTCCCTCGCCCCTGGACCCATTCATGGGGGGCAGAAGAGGGCGTTATCCGCCCTTCTTCGGCGCCCGGTGCGTCTTCTGCGGACCGGGAAGGGAGTTGAGATCTCCCTCTCCCGTTCCGCAGCTTCCTTCTGCGACATCACGTCCTCGCAGAAGGACTCCACCGCGTCCCACGACTCTGCGCTGCCGGCCATCCTCCGCACTACTGCCGGCAGCGTCAGGTCGCCTCCTACTTCATTTGTGAGGACACGGCGCTGCTCCTCCCAAGCTACACATTCGGAGAGCGTGTGCTTCGCCGTGTCCTCCCCGCATTGGACGCAGTGGTGGCACCGAGCGTCCGGCTCCCTGCCTAGGCGACGCAGGTACTTGCCGAAGCAGCCGTGCCCCGACAGCACCTGCGTCACCCTGAACGACAGGGAGCCGTGCCTTCTCCCGAGCCAGTCGTCGAGTACTGGCCGGATCGCCTCGACGGTAGCGAGGCCGGCGGTAGGGCGCATAAGCCTCTGCCTTCAGTCCGCCACCAGGACCTGACGGAGCTCCTCTCGGCGCAGCTCGATCTGCCGCTGCGCCGGACTGGAGCCCCGTGTCCGCTCTTCCTCGCGCCATCGGTACAATGACGCGAGTACTTTCGCCTCTAGGTCCCAGGACGCAAGCCGCCTCGTAGGAAATCGTGCGATACCCGCGGACGACCCTGACGGTCATCGCCCTCTGCGGCTTGCGCAGAATGGTGAGATAACATTGCATCACCTCGCTCAACTGCCGGCTTCCTTCCTATTCACTCAGTTTTTTTTTTTGAGTGTATAGGTTTAATAAGCTAGTGCGCTTTACCATCAACGATTGCATCTCTGCCTACCATCAGCCGGGGTTGCAGTCAAGTACTAAAGTTTATACATAATTATTAAAAAAAAAAAACTGCCCACATGAAGTCACCACTCCATATTACGCAAAAACAACATGTCGATCTTAGGCAAGTAATTTATGCATTATAGGTTACCACAATGGGTTCTATGGGAGGCCCATTCACTAAAATGACTCGTTACTCTTTGTTTTGAACTAGGCAAGGCTGTTTAGCATTTTCCAATTGGTGAATAAGACATTGTGTTCATATTGGTGTGATGGTTTTATGTTTGGGGGTTCGATGTCCGCATTATGTATATAGTTTTGGTCGTACTGAGTCGACTATGGCGCGAGGTTAGGGACGAGACGAGCCTCGTTTTTGAGGGTTTTAAACGGATGACAGCAGGTCAAGCTATCCGAAACTGTCAATAAAGCAATTTGACAGATTTCAGTGGCTTGATGTGGTAACGTCTGTACCTCGAATGGACAAACGGAACCCCTATATGATCACTTCGACCTATCCATTCGACAAGACACTTGTTCTCAGGAATGAGAAGAGTTATCAAGTTGGAATTTATATCAAATACTAATGCGGTGATATGATATGTGCACGGTTAGCGCAGGGGTCAAGCTATTGACTGCTGCACTGCGTATCGCAGGCTCAATTCCCGCACGGTACAAATATTTGTGACACAAGATTAAATCCCATAATAAACGCCAAACTTGACTTTTCGAATCACCAATTCTTCTAATACCTCTCATATTTCAGTATCGACCCTTAATCATATACAGAAACTAGCCATAGAATAAAGAGAGGGAAGTACGTTATCTTCATACAAACGGACCGCGCGCGGCTTGTATGTGTGCGCCATAGTATCTATTCTATGCGTCGCCGCACGCACACCTAAACACAATATTAGAGTGCCTATGACTGCGCTAGTCGCGGCTAGCACGGAACGAGGTTCGCGCGTCACGGCTTTTCGGCACATTCGCTAAATCACAGATTACAGAATACTACGTAGCTAAATTAAAGAACAATGTGTGATTATCGCAGGAGAAAGTATTGTTGTTTGTTTGGGTGTCTTAATTCATCGATTTCAAAATTGTCTCTGTTCAGATTACCTACTGAGCAGGAAAGGTAAGCAAGTCACTTATTCTTTTATGATTATAATTTTTACTTGATGATGAGATATCCACTTAGGAACTTACTTATTTCTTGTTGTAAGTATTAGTTTTCTATCAGATAGGGGAAGTAGGTAGGCCTGTTTTCGTACTAGAATTTATTATTCACACAAATCAATGATTATAGGTACTTTTGATCTGTCAGTTGATTTGCCGCTAGCGCTCTACTGCTTTGTTTACATTTAGTTATGCCGATTTCTTAGTACCTATTGTAGGTAGGTATAGTAACTACTTACTTACAGTTATAAAATCGTTATTAAAAGTAAGTAAGTACCTAATTGACAATTTGTGAATCAGATAAATAAAGTTCAGATCTTAACAACAGAAATAATTAGTCAAAGAGGCAGTTGTCAGTATTTTTATGTTGTTTTACGATTTTTAGGGTTAATAGATATGTTTGTGTTAAGTATATAAATTTGTATTAATTAAAAATAAAAATAAATATGGTCCTTTATGTGTACAAAACTACTAATAAATTACAAAATAAAAAATACAAAAAAACTGTGTATGACTATATGTATAAATACTAAGCAAATAATTTAAATATAAGCTCTTAGTCTATAAATATTTGTTAGCGGGTTCGGTGACAACCGAATCCGACGTAGCGTGAACAGTCGTCAACTTTCCGACCTTTGCCAATTTATAGACACTGAATTAAAATTTTGCTAAACGTGACAACCCTAAGACAGTAGGCAATTAAATCGCGGATTGGGTCGGAGATAACCTACTTCCCTCTCTTTATTCTATGAACTAGCTGCCGCCAGCGACTTCGTTCGCGTGGAGTTAGTTATGCTCCGCTCCCATTGGTCGCAGCGTGATGTTATATAGCCTAAAGCCTTCCTGGATTAATGGACTATCCAACGCAAAAAGAATTTTACAGCCAAACTTGACTGTTCGAATTACCAATTCTTCTAATACCTCTCATATTTCAGTATCGACCTTTAATCATATACAGAAATAAGTAAGTACATACTTAACATTTCAATGCATCAATATTTTTTAAAGGTAAAAACAATTGAACAACTCCCACGTAAACTTGACATTTTACAAGTTCTGTTTTCATTTGTCTATATTTGGAGACCTTTTACACCTTCTTATTCCTAGGAAATAAAAGACGTAAATCCCCCGCGTGGTACCGGGCTTAGAATAGTACCATTCCATATCCTCGCGTGGGTGTCGTAAGAGGGGACTAAGGGAACTCTTACCAGGGAAGCGGGCAGCAGCGCTTTTCCTGTGGAATATTTAATTACTGCGATTCCCCAACCACACGGACGGTACCACACGGATACCAAGTCTTCTAATTCCCCTCAAATTTCAATGTCACCCTTAAAAGTTACAATACTTAACTTTCCAATGCATCAATATCTTTAAAAGCTTACCTTTCAACGGAAAAACGCAACATGACATTTTTGAAGATCTATATTTTCATTTGTTTTTTTTTGGATATCTTTTCCACCTTATAACAAAATATGGATTTTATGAAAATCAGGTTTAAACCACCTAAATGGATATTGAATTATGCACCTAACCATTATAGAAATGCGGTTTTTTATACAGAATGAGTTTTTAAGAACCGTCCAAATTTCGACACACATATTTATTAATCATCATCATCCCAGCGTTAATCCCAGTCGCATCCGAAGCCTTTTCAGCTTTGGAATCTGGGGTCCGCTTTACCAGTCGAACTGCTGATATGGCTAAACTTCGACATTTTCCGTGAAGCGACTGCCGTCTGACCTTCACAACCCGAAGGCGACATCGAAGCATTGCAGTTAGACCAATTGTTGGACTTTTGAGGGCTCCAACAACCCGTAACAGCTGCCACTAGATTCGTTCGTATGGCAACCGGGACCAACGGCTTAACGTGCTTTCCGAGGCACGACCAGACCAGTGAAAATATTCATATTCATGCATACAAATACTTGCACTGTGCGGGGATCGAACCCGCGGCACCTTGCGCAGCGGCCGCGTCCGCTACCGCTACGCCACGGAGGCTGTCGACATACATATTAATCTTTGGCGAAAATCATTGAATACGTGTTTTTTCTTTTAGCATCACTCAATACAAAAATATTGAGATATCACATCACAAAGTTATCAAATTTAGATAAAAATATTACAAAAAGTTGATGTTTGTTGTCATCGCGCAGTGCCATCGGCCAGTCTGCTCCACGCTCCGCCAAAGTTCATTGAACACAATTGTTTTAAATCAGTGACCACGCAGAGCGGATAATTCTTTCGAGAAAATGATTTAATAAAAATATTTTATGTATAGATTCTTTTTTTCAGAAATGGAATTAGTGAATGATACCTAATGCATAGAAAAACACCTCCACACCCGCACACCTGACAGCCTCCGTGGCGTAGCGGTAGCGGACGCGGCCGCTGCGCAAGGTGGCGCGGGTTCGATCCCCGTACAGTGCAAGTATTTGTACGCATGAATATGAATATTTGCACTGGTCTGGTCGTGCCTCGGAAAGCACGTTAAGCCGTTGCTCCCGGTTGCCATACAAACATCTAGTGGCAGTCGTTACGGCTTGTTGGAGCCTTAAAAAGTCCAACAATTGGTCTAGCGGCAATGCTTCGATGTCGCCTTCGGGTTGTGGAGGTCAGACGGCAGTCGCTTCACGGAAAATGTCGAAGTTTAGCCATATCAGCAGTTGGACTGGTAAAAGCGGACCCCAGACTCCAAAGCTGAAAAGGCTTCGGATGCGACTGGGATTAACGCTGGGATGATGATGATGACCTAATGCATAGAAAAAATTTGGACGGTGACTAAAAAATCTTACTGTATAAATATGACAGCTCAGTTCGGTAATAAGTTGTCAGTTATGTATTTCGAATTTTGAATGTTCTAAATACAAATACTAACTCAAAGTTTAAGTCTGGAACTGAGAGAATAAAAACGGCTTTTCGAGAGTTTTGGCGGGAATGTCAAGATGAGTGTCACGCTCATTTTTCATTGGACTTTTAAAATTATTTATAGTGTCGTTTACTAAATAAAAGCGCGTGATTTATGTAGTAAAAAGTGCATTCAGTGAATAATTCATTAAGAACAGTGAAATATCGCAGCATAGTGGCCACGTCAAGACTTTTTCCCAAACCTCACTCGTAAGACGGGTCACGCGGCCGTCTTTTTCGCCATGAATACCTAATAATTCATAATTACGTGACATTGGCTAAATGCACAAACCGTGCGAAGCCAAAAAATAAAGAAAGAAAGAAAAGAAGTCTGGAACTAAAGTTAGATTTCGTTTTCTAATAGTACGTTTTATAAAAATGCTTGACTAAGCCATATTTTAACGTGCGTGCTCCGATTGTAGGAGAGTAGTGTGACCCGTTTAAAAAACCTATAGATAATGTTCCCACTGTTGGGACGTAGGCATCCTCTCGGTGAGGTGAGAGGGAGTGGGCATAATCTACATCGCAAAAAGTACGCTGTCGTTTGTAAGGTGTTATGCTCACCTCAGAACCTTGTTAGGACAACACGAAGCAGTGCCTACCTAAGAAACTTAATTGGATTAAGATGCTGTGCCCACTCGAGGACCTCAACAGACAATAAGACGCTGTGCTCACCTGAGAACCTTAATGGGACAATAAGATGCTGTGCTCATCTGAGAACCTTTATTGTAGAACAAAATGTTGTGCTCAGCTAAAAACCTAGATTGAACTAAGAAGCTGTACCTTGATGGGACAATATGAAGCTCTGAATACCTAAATATCTTAATTTGACTAAGATGCTGTGCTCACCCGAGGCCCTCAATGGACAATAAGACGCTGTGCTCACCTGAGAATCTTAATACGACAATAAGGTGCTCTGCTCATCTGAGAACCTTGATTGTACAACATAATGTTGTGCTCTGCGCTGCAGCTAAGAACCTAGATTGAACAAAGAAGCTGTACCTTGATGGGACAACAGAAGCTGTGATTGCCTAAAAATCTTAATTTGACTAATATGCTGTGCTCACCTGCGGACCTCAACGGACAATAACACGCTGTGCTCACTTGAGAACCTTAATAGGACAATGGCACCGATTCTCGTGTTCACACACTATTTCTTTCAATTTCGTTAAGAAAAGAATAGAAGATAACATTTTAGTTCAATCCTGTCAAATTAAGATACTCCATAGACAGTTTAGACGCGATTATAAATATGGTGACTAAAAATACGCCAGTTTACGTCAGGAGCGCACTAATCTGACAGGTCTAAAGTAAAATTTTATCTTCTGCCCTTTTCTTAATGAAATAGAAAGAAAAAGATGCACTGAACTTAAATTTAATTTAGTTTGTGAAAAAGGGAATCGGCGCCATTAAGGTGTAGTGCTCATCTGAGAACCTTTATTTCACAATCAAGGGTCAAAAGTGCATTACCACTTTTGAACTTTATTGCAATAACAATAAGGGTCAAAAGTGGTACTCCACTTTTGACCCTTACTGTACAACAAGATGTTGTGCTCAACTAAGAACCTAGATTAACAAGGAAGCTGTACTCACCTGAAACCCTGTGTGGGCGAGCCCGCTTCCCCACCATGACATCAGCGAGCCCGCCGCCCCCAAGCGCGACCCACCCACCGGTGCCTTCATCGCGGCACATAACCTGTGCACGCACCCGCACCAAATAGGCACTGTTGACAAAAGAATAAGGGTTAAAATCGCCTGTAATAGACAATACAAAAAATGAAGGAAAAAATTAAGAATAGTATTAACTAATATTGATGCTTTCTGGTATAATATCACATAGGTGTTGTTTGCTGATACGTTGTTGATGCGTTCTGCGAACTTAAATCTCCATGTTTGTTTGCTTGTAAGATGTTAACGAAAACTTCAAAACGAAAGCCACTGTCGGTGTGTTTTTTTGAAATTGTGGGAAGTACAAAAATAAATACCAGGCAAATAGGGAGGATAAGTGGCCGGTAAAAGTGAAAACTTGAACATTAACGTGCATTTTGGAGTATTTTGGAATGGTTAGGGAATAATTTCGCACGAATTGCTTTGTTTGATGCGGGTGAAAACCGCTCCATGAGTTCTTAGCCTTATAATGAATAAGGCTAAGAACTCATGGAGCGGTTTTCACCCGCATCAGCCGCGGTTGCGGGCCCGCAGCTTCTGTAGAATGCATATATTATATGTAAAAATTTAAAGCACATTTCACGACGCGTTTTAGTCCCGCGGTGTGCGCGGTTGTTTGCGGGTCCCGTTGCACCGGCGGTTATCTTGTACCGGCGGGCGCGGGTCGCGGTCCTGCAGCTGCGGCGGTTTGCTCCCGCGCGTTCTTGCAACCGCCCTTCTTGCGATAATCAAGCGCCAAGTTTGCGGGTGATAATCGCTACCGCGACGGCTGCGTAACCGCACAAAACTTTGCTCTCGTGAGTTTTGAAAATAAAACTACCTTCCGCCACCGCGGCGGGCGCGGCTGAAAATCGCTTCGTGAGTCCTTAGCCTGAAAGTACATACGACAGGACATCAAGCTGTCAGATTTCTTTATTAGATTTACAACTTTATCTCTTAATAATAATATTAATGTGTATTATATTATTATATATTGTACCGTACTACAGGTATGTGCCCGACCCAGTTCTCGAAAATGGCCATATCACATTGTACTGGGATCGATCCATCATCACTGACAGGACTATTGTTGCAATAAGCCTGATATAGTGATGGTGGATCGATCAGAGCGGCGTGCAATGATTGTTGACATAACCATCCCGCATGATGAGAACCTCGTGAAAGCCGAGAAAGATAAACAAATCAAGTATCTTGACTTGGCTCACGAGTTTGTCGACATGTGGGAAGTGGATTCAGCAACCATTGTACCGATAGTCGTGACAGCCAATGGCTTAATAGCCAAGAGCCTCGACCAACACCTCAGGAGGCTCTCGTTAGGCAGCTGGATCAAGGGTTTGATTCAGAAGGCGGTACTGCTGGACACGGCTCGCATCGTCAGGAAGTTCCTCTCTCTGGAGCCCTGACCGCCGGTAGCTTGGACCCTGTTCCCGATACCGGTGGGCTACTATTTTTTATATTTTTAAATGTTTTTGTTTTTTTTTGTACAAATATTTAAAAATGTAAATTATATGTTAGAGAAATAAATAAATGAAATAATAATATTAATGTTTTTAATATTAATGTTCAAGGTTGATTGGGAATATTTGACAGTTTCGAGTAGCTTGACCTGCTGTCCTCTGTACAATAATTTATGTGGTAAAAAAGAGAAAATTTCTTAAAAGTTGTATTTTCAGAAATGTTTCTTACGTCCCACGTTCGTGCAAGGTGCCTCTGAGAGAATTTCGTGACAAAACGATAAAACATTTCGTTATAACAACAAGTAGATACGGTATGAGTCAGCTAAAGACCAAAGGAAATGGGTCATTATGAGACCGGACTGGTCAATTGCAGTGTAATGAACGATGCCAGACATTGATGCATCCGTGATGTATTTCAACCTTAGTGCAAGTGCAACCGATTCGGCGTTCATCCATACTAATATATAAAGCTGAAGAGTTTGTTTGTTTGTATGAACGCGCTAATCTCGGGAACTACTGGTCCGATTTGAAAAATTCTTTTTGCGTTGGATAGCCCATTCATCCAGGAAGGCTTTATGTTATATAACATCACGCTACGACCCATAGGAGCAGAGCATAACTAACTCCACGCGAACGAAGTCGCTGGCGGCCGCTAGTAGCTAATATAGTTTTTGACGACACGACTGGTGCAGTGACTGCGCGATCGACTGTGTATGTGAGTTTAAATGTATGTTAACGCACCCACAATACAGGAGTAATTTTTAGTGTGGGGTTTCGTTAACATCTGTTCCGTGCAGGAATCAAACCCGCGACACGCAGCGCAGCAGTCAATCCCTCAGCCACTGCACCATGCGTGTCGACTGAGCCAAAATGCCAAGCCAAGCTCGACATCGAACTCCCAGGTACCGTAGGCGCGGGCCTGCGGGCGGTGAGCAATGGGCAGCTCGCCGCCCGGTAAGGACCAGGCCCGAGTCGACGGCGCGTCGTGTTTCACGCACGCCTCAAAGAGATGTCAGCACATCGTGACGGGGTCCACGAAGACCGATGCCTCCTAGGTCAGGGTTGCGGGTTGTTTAAACAAGAAACCGTGGAACTGGCCATCGCACAGGCAAATGAAGAAGCACGGGTGGGTTTAGTCAGTAAAAGTCTGACACGCCCTTCCGCTCCGCCCAGAGCGGAAGAAAGTCATTTGATGATTTCCCATCCCAAAAAAAAAGGTATAGCTCGTAACAATAATACCAGCCTTGGCTGACCACACAGAAGACCACCCAGTGTGTCGTTTGAGTTTGACGCACATTATTTAAATTAGGGTTGTAACGGAGGCTTGTTAGCGGAGGCGGAGGCGGATGCGGAGGCGACGAGTCTCACCTCCGCGGACGCGGAGGTTAACGGAGGCGGAGGTGAAAGTAGATATAGAAAAAAAAATTATGGTTAATTAAAAGAAAGTTTTTATTTTAAATACGTACATTAATAGTAGCATACTTGGTAAAAAAAAAAATTATCTTCTTGTAATGAAAATTAAGGAGAAACAAATTGTGTTTGCCGCATTCCCGTCTCGCACTAGTTGATTCTTGACCATTTCGCGTGTTATTTATTTTTAAAATACGTAAATAAACCTCCGTTATAACTCCGCAAAAAAATGTGCGGAGGCGGAGGCGGAAGCGAAGATACGATTTCTTGCGGAACTTCCGCAGTAACGGAAGCGGAGGCGATGCTCCGTTACAACCCTAATTTAAATCACGGAACTGTGATTTGAATTAGTAACACATGGAGACTCTTTGGGTGCACCTATGTGACTTGTATATGCGTGGGGTACACGATTAATGCAGCCAGCATTAATATAGCTTAAGAAAGGCCAGGTGCGTGTATGACTACTCTACCAACAGTTTTTGTTGCAGGTTTTGTTTGGAGTTCATTCTTGCTTTTCTTAGAGTGAATACTACTTCAACTCTTCAATGGCCTCTGTGGTTAGATACCACAATTTTGCCAATAACACGTGAACAAATTATAGAAATTCTTTAAAAAATATATTTTTCTATAATGGCGGATATCGCCAATGACAGTTGGAAAAACAGCCGCGTGAGCAGACTACTAGGAGATTTGATGCAAAGCCATGATGTGGTCACTATGCTGCGATATTTCAGCGTTCTTTATGATTTATTCACTGAATGCACTTTTTACTACATAAATCACGCGCTTTTATTTAATAAACGACACTGTACCTAAATAATTTAAAAGTCCAATGAAAAATGAGCGTGACATTCATCTTAGCTTTCCCGTCAAAAAACCTGTTTGGAGTTCATTCACAACCCGATCTAAGTTTCTATCTGTCAAAAAATCCTCGAATTTGCCTACAATTTGACAAGTTTTTGACATTTAGACATATGACACAACGTTTTAAATTACGAGTATCGGCCTTCAGGGTGTATGGACGAAAACAAATCAAAAAGAGTGTGTAAAGATCAAGGCTCGTCATACGGTGGAGGTCTGCCCAGATTGGGTAGAGCACCGCCGTGTCCTCGTGGCGGCGATCTGCGGCGAACTCTCGTGTCCGGCTCTGATCCAAGCCATGGTCCGGAGCGAGAGTGCATGGCAGGCCGTCACTTCCTTCTGCGATGCAGTGATGCTGGCAAAGGAGGCGGCAGAACGCATGAGGGAGCGGTAATCTCAGAGCACTCGATATTTGGAACACTATCTGTGTATCAAATATCGCCCAAATCCGTTCAGTAGTTTTTGAGTAAAAGAGTAACAGACATACAAGTTTTCACTAATATTAAGAGACAGTAGGATGTGATCATCAACCGGTGTTGATATGTCACCATTACAACCTCGAACATCTGTTACTAAGAAGGTGGATGGACGACATTCTAGAGGTCGCAGTCCAATAAGGTGGAATGACCAAATTCGTTCATCTCTGGACACCGGCCTGCATGATGCTATACTCGCGGCCAGGGATCGTAACAAATGGCGAACTATTGTGAAGAAGAGGATAATTCCAAATGTACATCACGACCTTCAGTAATGAGGAGAAGGACAACATTAAAGTTCATTCTTAATACTAATCATCATCATCAGCCTCTACTCGTCCACTGCTGGACATAGGCCTCTACCATGGCACGCCAACAAGCTCGATTCTGAGCAGTTCTCCGCCAGCCACTACCAGCCAACCCTTTGATGTCGTCGCTCCATCTCGCCCAAGGGCGTCCTTTGCTACGTTTGCCGAGACGCGGTGACCACTCGAGGACTAGTTTCCCCCACCGGTTGTCGGCCCTGCGGCATATCTGACCAGCCCATTGCCACTTCAGCTTGTTAATCCTCTCAGTTATGTCGGTGAGTCTGGTCCTCTGTCGGATCACCTCATTTCTGATGCGGTCCTTCAGAGACGCCCAACATAGCCACATACTAATAGCGTTGACGTATTGATCCGCGAGGACTTACGGTGTTCTCCGAACGACGCAGGCCGCAGAGGGATCCAGTAGATAACACAGTTACACCTCAGTGCATCCACGCGTGGGTAGACTGGATACGAGGTGATTTTTCTAGGCTATGGTTGTTCTGCGTCGTTTTGTTGTAGAGCACATCAAGCTACTACAATCTGTCAAATTTATTTAGTAGATTTTGATCTTTATTGCTAAACCGTTAAAGCTCACGGTTGATGGGGAATATTTGACAGTTTCGGGTAACTTGTCCTGGACTTGTCTGTACTGTGATTGGATCATGTTTTTGTTTTCATCAGCATCGTCATCATCAACCTTTTATCATCGCACCGCTGGGCACAGGTCTCCTCTCATACAGAGAAGGATTGAGCGTAATCACCACGCTTGCTTAATGCGGGTTGGCTTATAAGTCCAGGTTTCCTCAAGATGTTTTCCTTCACCTTCAATCATTGGTGTCCAAGATATACTTAGAAAGTACATATAACTTTAGAAAAGTTACATTGGTACTTGCCTGACCTGGAATCGAACCCGCACACTCATAGTTGAGAGGCTGCTGTTTTAACCACTAGGCCACCACCACGTTTTTTTTTAAACAGCTTTAATTGTTTTTTACTTCATTATTTAACCAGGAAATGTTGTAATTCATAACACCTTAGAAATGAATTTTATCATACCTACTTCTTATTGTCGTGTCGAAATTGAATCTCTTCATCACCAATGGCTACTTGATGACACCTCTAATTTGGGGAAATATGTTTCGTTTTGACGTGTTCAATAGACTTATTTAAGAATATTTATAAATAATTTAACTATCCATACTAATATTATAAATGCGAAAGTAACTCTGTCTGTCTGTCTGCCTGTCTATCTGTCTGTCTGTCTGTCTGTCTGTCTGTTACGCTTTCCCGCTTAAACCTCTCAACCGATTTTGATGAAATTTGGCACAGACAATCTTTAGACCCTGAGAAAGAACATAGGCTACCTTTATCCCGGAAAAATTTGATGTTCCCGAGGGAAATCTAAAAAGCGCGATATAACCGAACTCCACGCGGGCGAAGCCGCGGGCGGAAAGCTAGTAATAAAATAAAATTTATAAAACTTTGACAATGGCCCTGATTCCCTTAAGTCTGAAATCGCCAACCAGCATTGAGCAAGCGTAGTGATTACGCACAGGTCTCCTCTCATGCAGAGAAGGCTCTGTATGAGAGGAGATCTGTGCCCATCAGTCATCATCATCTCAGCGTTAATCCCAGTCACATCCGAAGTTTTTTGAGCTTTGAAGTCTGGGGTCAGCTTTACCAGTGTAACTGCTGATATGGCTAAACTTCGACATTTTCCGTGAAGCGACTGCCGTCTCACCTCCACAACCCGAAGGCGATATCAAAGTATTGCAGTTAGACCAATTGTTGGACTTTTGAGGGCTTCAACAACCCGTAACGACTGCCATTAGATGTTCGTATGGCAACCGGGACCAACGGCTTAACGTGCTTTCCGAGGCACGACCAGACCAGTGCAAATATTCATATTCATGCATACAAATATTTGCACTGCGCGGGGATCGAACCCGCACCTTCTTGCGCAGCGGCCGCGTTCGCTACCGCTACGCCACGGAGGCAGTCGAACCTGTGCCCAGCAGTGGGACGATAAAAAGGTTGATGATGCAATATTTTACTCCTGGGTGATATAATGAATTTGTCCTGAATCCTATTCCCTACCGTCGTAGACTAACGGACTAAATAATAAACGTTGGTGGTCAAAAGTAAGCCATTTTACTAACCAATAGGTTGTGGACCAAAATAACTTGTCTAGACTGAAATTTAGTCGTGGGCACTTTGATACTCCGTGGCTATTTCAATATTAGAAAAGGGCGTGTCTTAATTGTCATGGCGGACTTGAAAAATTAGTTATGTTAGAATTAGTAATATAATATAATTATACTATAGTATATACGGACAAATCACACAGATTGAGCTAGCCCCAAAGCAAGTTAGAGACTTGTGTTACGGGATACTAACTCAACGATACTATATTTATAATAGATACATATATAGATAAATATCCAAGACCCAGGCTAATCAGGAAAAGATCGTTTTCCATCATGGCCTGGCCGGTGATCGAACCCGGGGCCTCCATGTCGCAGGCAGGCGTGTTGACCGCTGCGCCACGGAGGTCGTCAGACTTTAGTAATGCATGGACAATGTGTATGATGACATATTTTAAGAATAATTGAGGATGGTTACCGAGATGGCGAATAATATTTTTTTTTTTTTTAAAAAACACACCTGTGAACGTAACAAGCGATAGATGTGAAAACTTAAAAAAAAAAATTGTATTCAAAATACGTACATATTAACATTTAAAACGTACAACACTAAAGCCCAAGCAAATTCCCGCTAGGTTTTTTTTTTATTAGTTATAATCTAGAGCTTGACCGCAATCCCGCCTGATGGTAAGCAGTGATCCAATCGTTGATGGTAAAACGCACTAGCTTATTAAGCCTATTCACTCAAAAAAAACTGAGTGAATAGGAAGGAAGACGGCAGTTGAGCGAGGTGATGCAATGTTTAACCCAACAACACGACCAACGATGCTGCGCCAGAGGATGATCTGGAGACCCTCCACGACCAAACTCCCGACACAACAACATTAGGCACATCGTACCCGGTACACATCGCAACACAACTGCTCAGACCCGTCCTCCGTACGGCTTCACCAGACATCATGCCGGAACACGACGAATCGCTTGGCGGCAAGACTGTGTCTGGTGGGTGGTAACTTATGCCGGCGGCTGATGTTGTTGCCTACCACCGACGAGACTGACGAGGTAAATACGAGTGAAGGGGGTACAAAACTCGTGACAGGGTTGTAGGTTGGTTAAAAAAAGAAAGGCGCACAAGCAAGTGAAGAAACACGGGTGGGTTTTAGTCAGTAAGTCTGACACGCCCTTCTGCTCCGCCCAGAGCGGGATGCTCCTCTGGGCAGAAGCCCTCACTCCGCAGCGGGAAGCTGCGGGATGATGTCCCACCCAGAACAAAATGTGGGGGGGGGGATACAAACCAAAGAGAATCACGAGAATACAACAAACAATGTTTAACGCTTGCTATCTCATTTTATCCTAAGTTTCCACTTCAAAAAGATACGGATTAAATTGGGCATACTAGTGATATTCGATACAGCTATTGACATTGATATTGCACACAGCGCGTTACTAAACACTTAGTTACAATAGAATTAAGTAATAACAATCGCAAGGATCGATCAGGTTAAGCTAGCCGCCATTGGTACCTTACCATGGAATCCATCTACCAAGACCCTCCATGCCTCAGAAGGTATGTTAAGCTGTAGGTCCCAGCTATAATTCTTGGATATTTCACGGATTTTATGTGTTTACAGAACCACGAAAGCCTATTCTTTACAACAATTAAGTCAAACAACAGCAGATGTCATAAGGCACTGAAAATGAAAACATGGTACCTATTTTGATGATTTACAATGGCGACGTAAACATCAAATATGAGCTATTTAAACTGAAACCCAATTCTCATCCACGGACAATGGTCCACTGGAAGGACTAAGGTCCGTAGTACAGAACGTCACTCAAAACTCAAGCTCTACTTAAGTCTCGTGCTAAGCCTTTTGATTGGTTGAAACTGGTTTTAAGTAATGCTTGAGTCTTGAGTAACTTTCTGTGATACGGACATAAGTGCAGAAACTAAACCCGTAAGATAGAATACTACCCAATACTTAAAAACATTCAAAATCTATTAGCAACATCATTTTGGAGACAGTCAAGGCCAAAAACTAGTAAAAAATGTAACAATATTAGAGGTACTTTTGACAGTTCGTTACGTTTGTTTCAAATTTAAAAAAAAAAAAAAAAAGAAGAAAAACTTAAAATTAAGAGAATCGGCCTTTATATGATGCTAAAATATAAAAGGAGTGCTGTAAATGATTGATAGAAAACAGATATCATAAATCACTGAAGATGCAAACATGGTTTTCGGGGGATTTTATGATGTGTCCATTTACTCATTGTGGATGGCATTATATGGCAGAGTGGGTTATATACTATGGTTATAGAATTAGCATAAAGCATAAAATCTGCCTCTAGTGGAGAGATATGCGTCCCAGTGGTGGGAAACAGCTGGGTCATACATTTCCGCTCTTCAAAAAAGTGTGGTATAATCAACCACGTTGTCTTAATGCGAGCTATTCAATAGGAGATGTAATTAGTACTCTACGTTTCCAAAAAGAAACTGTACTAGTTAAACAGGGAAGTTTCAATTAATAATATGTACAGGTACATAAATCAGGAAAGGAAATAATCAGAGGGCATCAGAAAATTCACCCGTATCGCTGGCTATGGAAAACATGCTGATGGCATTAGCATATTGTATGCTAATACAAATTGCATTGCCACTTTGTAGGGCAATACCGATTCTTAGGCCAGGTAAGTTAATAAAAATATATCTTAAAATATGAATGATTCATAGAGGAATTAAGTACAGATTCACTTCACTCGAAAATAATTTTCATAAGTCCTGAATTAAAAAAAAAACTGAAGTTACTTAATTTTCCTCCTGAGAATAAGGTGGCGAATAAATATTAGTAACTTTTTTTTCAGATTGGTGGGACTCACCCCTCTTACATAGGTGGATAAGAGTCCAGACCCATTTTAATTAATTTATTACTAACATTAGTTGCAGCTTTACTTTTACTAATATTACATGGATATTTATGTACTGTAATCGAATTATTTTTTTTAATTTGAATAACTGCTAAATAAACATTTAGCAGTTATTTTCAAAATTATAAATCTAAATAATCTAGTTTTGAAAAATATGAAATGAAATGAAAAACATGTGTGATGAAATATTTATACTTACAAATCTTCAATAGTATGAGAAACAAAGTCCATTTATCACTTGTTAAAATATTCTTGGTTTTTGATAGGCCTATTTTAATTAATTAGAAAACTGTCAATGTTAAAGTGTAAAGTCAAACCCACTTCAATTTTGTTAATAATCTTTTTGTACTGTGCATGAGATAATGTTAGAGACAAATTAAATATTTGTGTCAGCTAACTATTTGTATAATGATAAAAATGTATTGAACAGTTGCAACCATCCATGACTAACAAATTAATGGTCTTCGAAAATTATTTGATAAGAAACAATGAAAGTTTATATTTTGAAAGCTTATCTGACAACATTTTCAGTACAAACAAATACTAATTAATTTTACTAAGTACCACAGATCTGACGCATCTACAAGCAAGCTTTTAGGCTGACAAATTAATTGTTATAGAGATATGAAATTTACACCCACATAAAAAACATGGATCATCCAATTGCATGGCCAGAATCAAATGAGCTAATTATTAATTAAAACAGATGTTATTAACATAGCGTCAATTAAAAAAAAACCTTATTGTTTCATTATTTTTTTGACACTACACACTGGCCTCGATCATACGACCAGTTTTTATTTGCGCGAAATATACGCGAGCGATTCATAACGGTGGACGAATAGGTAAAACAATTCATTGAGCAATACAGTACAGCTTGAATTGAAGTAGCTTCAAATGACCCCGAAAGGAGTTACCTACTTTAATAGTGAATGAACGGAGCACTCATTGATTATATCTAGCTACACAGGACGGGGTTGAGTTAAGGGCGGCGGTCGACACTTACTTGTATGCATTTTAACATACTATTTAGCTCATAAAACCCATCACCATCGCTTCTGCATCCCATTGAGGAGCTTTAGGCCGTTAGAAAACACCATAAAATCACATCACACATTCCATGAGCTATGGAAAATGGCCGGGGTAAAGCCCTACCTAGCCCGAGCAGGGCGAAGCACAAATCATAAAAACTGAGTTACAGATACACCACTTACTTTTCAGATGCCTCGGTCATGATTCGACACGTCGAATATCCTAATTTCTACTCGCCACTTCACAGATTTCACCATTTTTATGACATAAATACATCAGATTCACTTACGAACCGTTCTTATTTCGGCCCTTTGTTGGGCCTCAGTGCGCTTGCGTCAATAAAACAGTCCGGGCGGGTTATTCAATGAACACGGCGTGTTCGCGCGACAGGTGGCGTGTCAGTCGCGCACAACTTTGCTATCTAGCCTCGCGATTGGTCCGTCGGATGCTCTATCACTTTTCCACCAATGACGTAACTTGACACTATATCCACCAGTAAACTCCCCTTCAGGGCGAATAAAAATATACAGCGGGATTTTTAAAATATTAGGCTGCCGGCAGTAATTTTTCAATACCCTCGCTCTAAGCTTCTGGGATTTAGGAACGCACAATTATTTTATGAAAAGAACACTGAAATACGCATTAAAATCACTAATCTTACTGTATTCTGACCAAAAACCGTGATATATGCGGTTCGCGAACGGAGAGCGGAAGTAGGTCACGCCGGCCTCGAGGGTTCGACTGTTACTGAATGAAGCGAGGCTCGCAATGGGCCCATCCCCGTTCATGCACCACCCATTGAAAAATAAATAGGTCAAATTATTGCAACGTGCCCTACATGCAGGTTGCCTGCACCATTCATAGGCGGCGCTTGCATACGGGCCCCCGGTTCTATTTATAGCTGCTCTATATTTGGGCAGGTCATTCGCAGCAAACGTAAATGCAGCCTCCGTAAAGTAGGTTACCTGATTTTCTTTGTTAATAGCCGGTGCAGTGACGTAGTTCGCGTTTTTCATGACGTCAACAGTAATTTTGTATTGGTATGTTTGATAATTTTCTAGATTTGTTTTTAATCTTATTTATTTTATTAATGAAGCTTATAGCGAGGTATTATCTGTTAATATTGAGAAACAAAAATCATATTACTACAATAGATTTAATGTAACATTTGAAGTTATTTTGAAACAACAAATAATTTTTTTTTTAATTTACCTGTTTCATATAATACTTATACTTGTTTATATTTTAAAAATGTAGGTAATTAATCATAACGCAAAACGTGAGGATGAATGAAAAACAATTAATCATATAAGTAATCAGATATTTTTTACTGGAGGCGCTTGATTACCACCACTCTCCGTAAGTAAGTATACAAAGCAACTTCTTAGTGTAAGTTACGTTTCTAATTAAAGTAAAATTATTTATGGAAATAATTTATTTATTTTAAATTATTAATATTTACAAATACTTTTAGTGGAAAAAGCTAATAAAGTATAAGTAATACATTATAGGTAATTATATAACGTAAAAATATAAAAAAAACCTGAACTAGAAATATACCTCTAAATACATAAGTATTATAATAAAAACCATACAAATAGTAAATAATAATTTATGTTTCTTAATTATAATAGAGCAAAATTACTATGATACTTTTTTGCATTATCGTAAGACATTTTTGCGATCATGTTCTATTATGATTTTTGCAATTTCAACAAGGTCATATTTATTTTGATAAACTTAAAAATGTCGTATCAATTAACCATTAATTGGATATTTTCGGAGCCAATTTAGTGGATAATATTTCACTAATACATTTTATTTCATTGTGAGCATATCAAAAGTCATGTAGAGTAAAAAAATATTACTTCGTGTTTTTTTTAAAGTGACCTAAATCCAGATAAGCCGGCAGTAGGACATGAATGACGTATTCGCTGTTGCCAACCAGTCGACTCGACGATTGACCCAACTTGTCGAATTTATCAATGGTGTAGGTTTGATCGAGTCTTTCGTGTGAAGAGAACAAAGGAATACGTCATAATTATAAACGACATAAATATCTGCAATGCAGTCCTTTCTTTAACAATAATGAATTAATTAATTAGAAACTGACGTTTTTATAAGAAGCTTAAATTATTTTTTTGATAATCTGTCGTTTGTTGCCGCCCTTATTTTAGCTCGCAGGTAGTATCTTGACCCAAAATCGTCACAGTTACGTATAAGCCCCGCACGATGATATTGCGATTGGCGGCCATCTTGGTGACGTAGTCAAACTCGCACCGTCGGTACCGTTCGCAAGTTCAGTCCGCGCTTACCCACTTACGCACATCGAATATTTTTGTTAGCTTTTTGTTTTTGTTATCCTGTTTTATTGTTATTCTTGTGTTTTGTTGTTTAGTTTTGTTAACTGTTACTCGTTAAAATGAGTAAGAAATTAATTAATAGTCGTGCTCGTGAAAATATAATTAAAGTGGACAATTATTTTGTTAAAGAGAAAGAGGATTGTAAGTTAGTTCTTGAAAGTATAAACCGTGCTTTAAAAAGTGCTTCGGACATTTTAATAACGAAGCAACTGCTTACAGTTATTAAAAATATTTTGCAAAATTCTATCAAAGTCACGGAGTGTGTGGCATGTGCCACAGGCGTTGCAAAAAATACTGTGACGAAATTGAGACGAGAGCATGAGTCAGCAACAGCCAGTGGCAGCAAAATGAGAACTCCTACTAAATGAAAAAGATAAAGGAAGAAATATTTCGACGGGTTTTCCTTAACAGCTTTAAGAAATATTATAGATTCAATGTGTACGGTGAGGAGAGAAATACCCACAATGCGCAAAATCTTGGCGGCTTCAAAAGTAGACCTTAATTATACTGGTAGTGAAACTACATTAAGAAAAATAATGAAATGTGATTTAGGCTACCAATTTAAACGATGCTACAAAAAAGACTGGCCCTAATTCAAAGACCCCAAATTCAAGCGTGGAGGGCTAAATATTTACGACGTATGAAAGAAAATGACTCGCTTGGTAATAACAAAAGACCCGTTATTTATCTCGACGAAACGTGGATACATGCACACTAAACGGTAGAAAAATGTTGGCAAACAGCAACCGATGGAGTGAGACGGAACGACAGCCCCAGCCGCCGATGGATAGTTCACGCGGGAAGTTAAAGCGGTTTTGTTGACAATGCCCTTTTAATGTTTAAAGCAGACACCAAAACGGGGGATTACTATGATCAAATGAATGCTGAGTATTTCACCAAGTGGCTTACAGACAAAATAGTACCCAACATACCACGCAACTCCAAAATTGTGATGGACAACGCCCCTTATCACAGTAGGGATGAGAATAGGCCACAAAGTATGAACAATAAAAAACAGTTGATTGTTGAGACTTTCCCAACGACAGTACAAAACCTGAACTGTATTTATTAATTAAACGGCACAGACCGCCGAAAAATTATAAAATTGACAATTTATTAGCTGGCAATGGCCATGAAGTCGTTAGATTACCACCTTACAACTGCGACCTCAACCCCATTGAGTACATCTGGAATCTGGTAAAGATGAGGGTGTCAGAAAAGAATGTGGAGCAGTTGGAAAGTCGCATTGAAGCTCTGACGTTGGAGTCGTTGGCGTCAATAACTCCAGATGACTGGCGAAAGGAAGTCAATCATGTTAAACGGCTTGAAGAGGAATACCTATTGGAATAAAGATCGAATAATTGACGAGTTATTTGTCATAAATACGGCGACGACAGTGAATCGGAAACGACAGACACAGAAAGCAGTTATGATTCGGAAGACTATATAATTTTTTTTACATATTATCCTGGTTTTATTTATAAGCTGATAGATGTAGGTAGTAATTAAAACATGACTACTACACAGTGGACTCTGGTTCAATTCCCGCTCGCAAATTAACAGAAATGTAGTTAGAAAAACATAGTATACATGTAAGAAAGATATACGAATAGGTAAGTATATTTTTCTTACGTCTACAAAAATTATTTCCTTGTAATTTTTAATAATGAAAGTTTATTTGTCAGAATATGGGTGAGTAAGTATACCTAAGAAAGAATGTTAAATGCAAAATTAATATTAATTTTATTATACATACACTATTTATAAAGAGTGTAATAAAATTATAAAATACAAATAAACCCTTAACCCTAATATTAATTTATACATACACTCTTTATAAACAGTGTAATAAAATTATAAAATACAAATAAACCCTTAACCCTAATATTAATTTTGCATTTAACATTCTTTTGCTAGCTGTCCTTTTGTGTGACAGATGACGTCACAACGCTGTTATTGTGACAAGGTTCCATCGCAATATCATCGTGCGGGGCTAGTACCATCTATAATGCGCGCTGAAGGATGTAGTTTTTAAGTTCGTATTAAACAGGAAAGAGAAAACAAACTACCTAGTCAGTTTATCAATTTTATATATGGGTAGATTTACTACATTCGCGAAGTTTCTTTTTTTTTTTCTTTGCATCGCGCGGTTCAATTCGCGAAGTTAGTTCTTAGGTCTATGATTTAAATTTCGAGCGCTCTTGCCTCTTTGTCTCTTCTTAACTGTGGTCTAGTGCGACATGAGTGCGAGGCGGTGCGACACTCTTTGGGATTTTTTCAAGACATAGGCAGTGGTTCCCCGTTCGTGCTTACCTAGTTGGTATTTAAAATTTTCATAGATTAAGGTCCGTATTACAGAACGTCACTCAAAACTCAAGCTCTACTTAAGTCTCGTTTCAAGCCATTTGATTGGTTGAAACTAATTTTAAGTAATGTTTAAACAGAGGTCATTGCTTGAGTTTCGTTCTGGAATACGGAATCCTCAGTCATAATGCAGTACCTAGGTTAATCGTTTTCCAAACACATTTATAAGTTTAACTAAAAAGAATGACGTAACCTCGCAAACAATTATTCAGGATTTCTGTAAGGTGGTTAACGTTTTTATTGCTGGCTGGCTGGCTGAATGAGGCAAAGGCAATTGTCATGGAGATACTCCATAGAAACCTAAGATATAGAGAGAGAACAAAAATATTTTTTTTATTTATTTTTATAAATTATAAACTATAAGTTTTGGTCATACAAATATTTGTTCCGTGCGGAAATCGAACTGGGGAAACGCAGCGCAGCAGTCAATAGCTAAACCACTGCGCTGACCATGCAGTCAGACATAATGATGCCATTTTTAGTAGACTACGAAATTTGTCAAATTCTATCATTAAGAGGTCACTGATTGACCATTTTGACACTATTAATAGCAGACTAGTGTTTTACATCGTCATCATCATTTCAGCCGAAAGACGTCTACTGCTGGACATAGGCCTCCCCCAAGGAACTCCACGACGACCGGTCCTGCGCCTCCCGCATCCAGCGGTTTCCCGCGACCTTCACCAGGTCGTCGGTCCACCTTGTCGGGGGCCTACCTACGCTGCGTCTTCCAGTGCGTGGTCGCCAATCGAGAACCCGTCGTCGGCCCCATCGGTCATCGGTCCTACGGGCAACGTGCCCAGCCCACTGCCACTTTAGTGTTGCAATTCTTCGGGCTATGGTGGTTACTCTCGTTCTTCTGCGGATCTCCTCATTCCTGATTCGATGGCGAACTTGAGTATAGGATACTTTTATCCCAACATTCCCACGGGACCGAAACCGCTAGTAATAGAACCTAGAATATGTTTATTAGCCTTTTATACAAAAACTACGGAATGAATATACAACGTTACTCTTTGTTCCTCTGTGTAGGAACAAAGAGTAACGTTGTATATTCATTCTAGTTTAAACCACACAGTTTACAGTCCAATTAAAACTGGCAGCCTCCGTGGCGTAGCGGTAGCGAACGCGGCCGCTGCGCAAAGAGGCGCGAGTTTAATCCCCACGCAGTCCAAATATTTGTAAGCATGAATGAATATTTGCACTGGTCTGGTCGTGCCTTGGAAAGCACGTTAAGCCGATTGGTCTAGCTGCAATGCTTCGATGTCGCCTTCGGGTTGTGGAGGTCAGACGGCACTCGCTTCACGGAAAACGTCGAAGTTTAGCCATATCAGCAGTTAGACTGGTAAAGCGGACCCCAGACTCATAAGCTGAAAAAGCTTCGGATGCGACTGGGATTAACGCTGAGATGATGATGATGATTCTTTGTTAGTGTGAAACCTAAATATAGTTTGTTCAGAATAAGCAACTGAATCGATTCCAATCAGTTTTACACCATGTTATATTTTTTCCCAAATACATTTAGAATGAGACCGCAGAGTGGTTAACGAGCGGTTAGCATAGATTTATTTATTTATTTATTTATTAGGTCTGCCAACAATTGTTTACACATAAATGCTTACACACTAAAACCACTTGTGCTTAAACTATACATTGTGCAACAATCACTTATAGGTAGACACCACATGAGCAATAATAAGTAGGTACAATAAATACAATAAAAGCTCAATCTCAGCAATATAATATACATCTAGTCATCATTGCCTTTCAGACAGTTTAGGAATTTATATTTTAGCCTATTCAGGGAATCAAAGTGTAAATCAATCTTATCACTACAGCTATTTAAAACACTACAAAACCTAGCGCATGGAGAGTTAGAGCCCAACACCGTATATATAGATCACAGCTGACGCTAGAGGTCAACGCCCGCGCTCGCCCGCCCGTACGGACCTTTGGCCATATTTTTGTTGGGACAACCAAGTAGAATAGCAAGCTCATAACTTGGTGGTTTGTCATTATATCTTTTTGAAATTTTGTACATAGATTCATTACTTAAAAATATTGGACACGTGTTTCGGGTTTCGCATAAATAAAAAATAATCTATACTAATACAGGGTGTATCTGACATCGTAACGCAAACTTCGCGAAAAGGCTAGACCGCATGCCACTAATAAAATTATGATAGTCATTTATGTCGTTAATGAACGGTTACAGAATACCTACACACTGTTTAAAAAAAGTGTCGGCTTGACTTTTGAACGTTGCAAGCGTGCCGCCGTGCGAGTTTGTAGGTATGACGTTGATCCCTGATGTGAACTCTATTAAATCAGCTGATAAGATAGTTTTTCGGGTTTTGTTTTCATTGCGCTTTTTATGTAATTAGCGAATTATTTAATTTTTACTTTAAAATATTATAGGGTTATAAAAGTATAGCAATTGTGAACGGTTTGAAGTGAAAAAAAAACTACTTTTTTTAAATCACGAAAATGCCGACGAAAAATTCCTCAGCCGGCAGCTGAATCGGCGAACACATTTTTGTCAAATGATTGCGACTAGTTGGGATCGTTTGGGCCGAACGAACCAATGGGCGCTCCGAACGATCCCAACTAGTCGCAATCATTTGACAAAAATGTGTTCGCCGATTAGAGGGCTGTTCTTTATAGGGCTTATTATGGGTTAATAGTAGTGTTATGGTGACCGGTGTAGTGAAACAGCACTAACATTACTCCAGATTATGCCTCTGATTGTCTTTTTCACAGAATAAACTTCAGTTCAGGACAGAAGATAAAATGTTAGTTTATCTGTCAAATTAAGATACTCCATAGACAGTTCTTTCTTTCTTTTTTGGCTTCGCACGGTTTGTGCATTTAGCCAATGTCACGTAATGAATTATTCATGTCGAAAAAGACGGCCGCGTGAACCGTCTTACGAGGGAGGTTTGAGACAAAATCATGACGTGGCCAGTATGCTGCGATATTTCACTGTTCTTTATGAATTATTTACGGAATGCACTTTTTACTAAATAAATCACGCACTTTTATTTAGTAAACAACACTATGAATAATTTCAAAAGTCTACTGACAAATGAGCGTAACACTCAGCTTGACTTTACCGCCAAAACTCCCCCATAGACAGTTTAGACACGATTAAAACATGGCGTCTAAAATACTTGAATTTACGTCAGGCACTGACTAATTTAACAGGATTAATGTTTATCGTTTTTTTTTAGTGAATAGGCTTAGCACGCTGTACCAACAACTAAAAGATGGTTAATAGTGATGCAATCGTTGATGGTAAAGCGCACTAGTTTATTAAGCCTATTCACTTAAAAAACTTAGGAATAGGAAGAATGACGGCAGTTGAGCGAGGTGATGAATGTTAAACCCAAGACCAATACGACCAACGATGCTGCGCTAGAGGGAGATTGATCTGGTGACTCTCCACGACCAAACTCCCGACAACAACATTTGGCGCATCGTACCCGGCACACATCGCAACACATCGCTCAGACCCGTCTTCCGTACGGCTTCATCAGACATCACGCCGGAACACGGCGAATCGCTTGGCGGCAAGACCTTGTCTGACTTTAGTTTGTTAACCAGAGCATCGGCGCCATTCTGTAAAAAATACTTTACTTTGTTATGACGTTGATCCAAATTGGTCGATACATCGCCATTGCACTAAAGTTAACCCAATAACCTATATTATGTATGTGAGTAAGTACAGCTTTATTAAAACTATGTACGAACAGCAGGTCAAGCTATCCGAAACTGCCAAATATTCCCAATCAACTTTGAGCCTTAATGCTTAAGAGATAAAGTTAAAAATCGAATAAAAAAATCTGACAGATTGTAGTAGCTTGATGTGTTGTCATCTGTACCACCTGCGGCCTGTGGTTTCACCCACTATAAGATTTTGTCGGTGTTCTTTATAAGGTTCATTTTGGTGAGTGTGCGAGGGAATTGGGTTGTATCCTGTAGACAGCCTCCGTGGCGTAGCGGTAGCGGACGCGGCCGCTGCGCAAGGTGGCACGGGTTCGATCCCCGCACAGTGCAAGTATTTGTATGCATGAATATGAATATTTGCCTTGGTCTGGTCGTGCCTCGGAAAGCACGTTATGCCGTTGGTCCCGGTTGCCATACGAACATCTAGTGGCAGTCGTTACGGGTTGTTGGAGCCCTCAAAAGTCCAACAATTGGTCTAACTGCAGTGCTTCGATGTCGCCTTCGGGTTGTGGAGGTCAGACGGCAGTCGCTTCACGGAAAATGTCGAAGTTTAGCCATATCAGCAGTTGGACTGGTAAAGCGGACCCCAGACTCCAAAGCTGAAAAGGCTTCGGATGCGACTGGGATTAACGCTGGGATGATGATGAGAGTATATATATTGAACACGTATTTTCTACGTTTTCTTTCATTCAAATACTTAGGAAGATTTATATTGATGTGAAATGTCGCATGACGTCACGCCGCGCCGTGGTACAAAATATACCACGGCGTGACGTAATTAGCCCCCACTCCGTAACTTTAATACGCTATATCTCAGTAGTTTGTGGTAATTAATTTCAATAAAAAATACGGGTCTGAATTTCTTTTATAATCTACTAGCTTTCCGCCCGCGGCTTCGCCCGCGTGGAGTTCGGTTATATCGCGCTGTTTAGATTTCCCTCGGGAATATCAATTTTTTCCGGGATAAAAGGTAGCCTATGTTCTTTCTCAGGGTCTAAAGATTGTCTGTGCCAAATTTCATCAAAATCGGTTGAGAGGTTTAAGCGGGAAAGCGTAAGAGACAGACAGACAAATAGAATAGACAGGTCACCATAATACTACTATTAACCCATAATAAGCCCTATAAAGAACAGCCCCCTAATCGGCGAACACATTTTTGTCAAATGAATGCGACTAGTTGGTATCAGTTGGGATCGTTCGGAGCGCCCATTGGTTCGTTCGGCCCAAACGATCTCAACTAGTCGCAATCTGGTCTCACCGTGAGGCTGTGGGCTGTCATCACCCACGCGGGTCCAGTGCGTGTTAGTAGATGTCATAATATATTTCCGAAGTTTTCATTCTACGACATGCCGGCTTTCTAACGACGTTTTCCTTCACCGTTGCCGAGGTTAATCGAGACGCATCTTTAATTGGATTTATACTTTAAACTAGCTGACCCGTGCGAAAATTTCGCACTATACTAATTAGAAGTTTTTTGTCGTTTTTATAAATAAACAGTGAAGCGGAATAATTTGAAAATAGTATTCCATGGTACCAGGGACGAATATCTGTCGATTGGTGGGTCGGACGTTCAGATTGGTTCGATAGAAAGAGAGAAAAAGGGAGAAAGCGGTTTCAGACCCTTGGAGAAATAATATATGTTGATAATTGCAGTTACAACACATACCTAACGCTTTATTCATAAACGTGACTTAAACTTGTCCTAGAGCCAAAGCTTCGAAGACATGACGTGACATTCCGCACTGGACCTCGTGGTAGATTACGGCCTACTCCGCCTGACCGAGAGGAGGCCAGTAACCCAAGAGTGGGAACGTTGTAGACTGATTTTGTATGTTTTACGACTATGCTCGGAGTTTCTCTGCGCGATCGAATCAGAAATAAGGAGATCCGCAGAAGAACTAAAGACACCGCCATTGCTCTTCGAGTCGCTAAAATGAAGTGGCATCGCTTCTAAAAGCAATGTGCCCCGCCCACATTGCTCGTAGAACCGATGAGGCAGTAAGGTTCTGGAGTGGGGTCATGTACCGGAAGACGCAGCGTAGGGAGGTCCCCCAAGGACCAGGCCCGAGTCGACGGCGCGTCGTGTTTCACGCGCGCCTCAAAGAGATGTCAGCACGTCGTGACGGGGTCCACGAAGACCGATGCCTCCTGGGTCAGTTAAACAAGAAACCGTGGCCCTGGCCGTCCCACAGGCAAGTGAAGAAACACAGGTGGGTTTTAGTCAGTAAAAGCCTGACACGCCGTTCCGCTCCGCCCAGAGCGGAAGAAGTCATTTGATGATGTCCCATACTAATAAAAAAAAAGGCCCCCAACAATTTGGACCGATGACCTGGTGAAAGTCGCGGGAAGCCGATGGATGCGGGCAGCATAAGACCAGTCATTGTGGAAAGCCTTTGGGGAGGCCTTTGTCCAGCAGTGGACCTCTATAGGCTAAAGAAGAAGAAGAAGAACTGCTCCTCTACTTGAGCCCTCAAAAGATATTTACTTAATTTTATATACGAAATTAAAACACGCCATATAAATAAAAGTTTTATTTAATAATTATTAATACGTTACATATAAAATGTAACTAAAACAACTGTATATATTTCAAAAATACTTATCTTAAAATATACAATGCCGTTCTCACTTATATTTACATAGTAATTGTACTTTATTTACGTTCATACATAGAAAGAAAATACATTTATTGAGCACAGATTAAAATATACACATTGGCGCCGATTGTCTTCATCAAAAACTAAACTAAATTAAGTTTGTTGTTTTGTAGTGTGGCACTAGTTATGACTTTGTGCCAATAACAAGTAAAATAAAAATCTTCAAAAGTTCTTCTTTCTTTCTCTTATGGCTTCGCACGGTTTGTGCATTTAGCCAATGTCACGTAATGAATTATTCATGTCGAAAAAGGCGGCCGCGCGAACCGAACACGGAAGATTTGGTACAAAGCCATGACGTGGCCACTATGCTACAATATTTCACTGTTCTTTATGAATTATTCACTGAATGCACTTTTTACTACATAAATCACGCGTTTTTATTTAGTAAACGACACTATAAATAATTTAAAAGTCCAATGAAAAATGAGCGTAGCACTCATCTTAGCTTCCCGCCAAATCTTCCGTGGTTGTTCACTAAATTAAGTTCATTAATATAAACAAGGCCTATATCAGGGGTGGCCAACCGGTCGACCGCGACTACCAGTCCCGTCGATCATAGCCATTCAAAAACTATAAATATTATCAACTACTGCAGCTTCATCTTGTATCATTTTTAAATCGCTATATCGCGTTATTTATCCTTTTTATTTTCTACCCTGTATACTCGTAGTTTCGTTTTAGGCGCAATGCTAACACTCATATCATCATCATTCTCCTGCCCTTATCCCAATTTATTTGGGGTCGGCGCAACATGTCTTTTTCTTCCATACATCCCTATCAGAAGCCATCTCGGCAGTCACCCCTTCTTAGCCATATCATCCTTCACACATTCCATCCATCGTTTCTTTGGTCTTCCCCTACTCTTATAGCCATCAACATTCATAATTAAGACTCTCCTCAGTTCTCCGTAACACATGCCCGTACCATGACAACCGATTTCCAACAACATTTCAGCTACCGGTGCCACTTTCAGACTTCCTCTTATGTACTCATTTCTTATTCTATCCATTCGTGTAACACCACACATCCCTCTTAGCATTCTCATCTCGGCTGCATGCAATTGCCTTTCATTCATCCCTTTCGTAGGCCAACATTCTGATCCATACAAGACAGCAGGTCGGATCATGGTTTTATATATTTTCCCCTTAAATTTAAGGGGAAAGCGGGAGTCGCAGATTGTTCCCGTGACCTACCGCCATTTCATCCACCCAGTGTTAATTCTGTGCTTAACCGTCCGATCTATTTCGCCATCACTTTGCACGAGTGAACCGAGATACCGAAAGTCGGAGCAGATTGGGAGAAGTGCGCCATCAAGCGCTATGGCTCCAGAAGTGGAGACCGCCGAAATCGCAGAACATATATTCGGTTTTGGTTCTGCTGATTTTCAAGCAAACATGTTGAAATGCTCACACTCATATAGGATCGATATAATCCATACTAATATTATAAATGCGAAAGTATCTCTGTCTGTCTCTCTGTCCGGCTTTCACGCCAAAACTACTGAACCGATTGTAATGAAATTTAGTACACAGATAGTCTAGAGCCTGAGAAAGGACATAGGCTATATAACATCCCGCTATGACGAATAGGAGCAGAGCAGGAACAAAAAATGTTGCGAAAACGGGAGCAAACGCGGCCGTATATATTGCTCCCATTATTTTAACACGCGCTTATTTACATCAACTGAGCTCTTCCGGTTCGAAGCTTACGCGGGTGAAACCGCGGGGCACAGCTAGTGTCAAATAAATTTAAGGCAACAATCTTAAATGTGATACCTATAAACAGAACCTACTAAGACTGGTCAATAAAAATATATGATTGTGTATTAAAACTACGCTGTTCATTTATGATTTCAAGAAATAGGCATGTTTTTGGTAGATCGCACAAGGTTTCCTTGGTTAACAGTAAACCTTCTAAGTCTACTTAAGTTGGCCACCCCTGGCCTATATCGTGCCTAAATTGTTGAGGTTAAATTTTGATATTGTCTCTGGCTGATTACAAACGTTTATAAAGAAATTAAATATATTTAAATTTGGAAGACAGATTCTTTAGACAGGAGAAAAATGTTTTGTTCTTTGGTAATAGTAAAAAAAAAAATGTCGTCTGTGCATTAATATGAACTGATCTTGTGTAACAAATTTTATAGAGACTTTATTGAAAATGTAATTTAGTAGTCTGAAGGAAATTGGCTTAGTGAACATGTCAGAATAAAGGAAAAACTGTTTATATTTTACTTTATTTGTTTTGAAGAACTTATCACAGGATTCCAATGTACCTTTGCATCCATCTATAATAAATTATCATTGTAACAAAATATTATTGACAGCTTTTGACACTTCCCCTTACATTTCACAGTGAATTGTTACATAATCTATAGTCAGTTTTAGTTAAATTAATTTCCAAGACACATTGATAAAATATTAAACAGATACGATATATTCTAACAAACTGACCAAAAAACACATGAACACAGAAACATGGTCGCTCACAATGGGCCTCATACGAAGGCTCAGAGTCACACAAAGGGCAATGGAAAGAGCTATGCTAGGAGTTTCTCTGCGTGATCGAATCAGAAATGAGGAGATCCGCAGAAGAACCAAAGTCACCGACATAGCTCTGCGAGTCGCTAAACTTAAGTGGCAGTGGGCAGGGCACATTGCGCGTAGAACCGATGGCCGATGGGGCAGCAAGGTTCTGGAGTGGCGGCCACGTACTGGAAGACGCAGCGTAGGGAGACCCCCAACAAGGTGGACCGATGACCTGGTGAGGGTCGCGGGAAGCCGATGGATGCGGGCAGCACAAGACCGGTCATCGTGGAAAGCCTTGGGGGAGGCCTTTGTCCAGCAGTGGACATCTATAGGCTGAGGAAGAAGAAGAAGACCAAAAAAAATGTGCCGAACACAGCAGCAGCACACATGCATATTTTTATTCGGCATACATTGGTACAGTGTGAGTGAGATGGGGCACAATCTAAAGCATAGAGAAGAAAAAGATGGCTAGTGTTTGTCGTTTGCGATGTTAGTGTTTGTCGTTTGTTTTTACGAGTGTATCGAGAGTGACTAAGGCGAGATGCAGGACTTTCCTTCCTTTTGTACGCTTCATTTTCAGTGCGCTAATGACCAACCTCCCCACCTACCTTTATCTACCTTAGTTTAATATTTTATCAATGCCAAGACACGACAACATCATTTACAGAAATAAACTCGTCTATCCTGTTATAATGTTATAACTGTTCTTCTATAAAGGACCAATTCAAGTATTAAAAACATGAGGACTAAGTATACGTCAGACGCTGATTTGACTGGACTAAACTAAAATTTTATCGTTAACTAGCTTTCCGCCCGCGGCTTCGCTCGCGTGAAGTTCGGTTATATCGCGCATTTTAGATTTCTTTCAGAAATAACAATTTTTTTCCGCAATAAAATGTGCCCTATTATTTAATCCGGACTTCTAACTTTACGTCTGCAAAATTTCAAAGCAATCGGTTCAGTAGTTACAGCGTGAAAGGGGAATAAACAAAAAAACAAACTCACTTTCCCATTTATAATATTAGTACGGATAATTATAAACTTGTACTTGACCGCAACCCCGCCTGCCCCTGTAGCCAATATGTAACATCGCTACGTAGCGAAGCGAAATCGAATACCAAACCAACCAATGGCGGGAACGATTGACCACGTGATTTATCGCGTCGCGTGATCAATCGCTTTCGTTATTGGTTGGTTTGATATTCGATTTCGCTTCGCTATGAAGCGATGTTACATTGGCTACAGGCCCTGATTGTAAGCAGTCATGCAATCGTTGATGGTAAAGCGCGCTACCTAGTTTATTAAGGCTATTCACTAAAAAAACTTAGTGAATAGGAAGGAAGACGGCAGTTGAGCGTGTTAAAATTTTACTTTTCAATACATAGTATAAAACAAAGTCGCTTTCGCTGTATGTCCGTATTTATGCTTAGATTTTTAAAACTACGCAACGGATTTTGACGCGGTTTTTTTTAATAGATAGAGTGATTCTTAAGGAAGGTTTGTATGTATAATAAATGCATAATATTTTGTTCGTTCCCGACGGAAATCTAAAAAGCGCGATATAACCAAACTCCACGCGGGCGAAGCCGCGGGCGGAAAGCTAGTTATAAATAAAAAGATGCACTAAACGCTAGAAAAAGTTTAGTGCATATTTTCGTTTTTATTTCATTAAGAAGAAGACAGAAGATACAATATTGGTTTAGTCCTGTCAAATCAGCGTCTGACGTATGTTTAGTCCTCGTGTTTAGTTTAGTTTGTGATTTACGCCATTGTTATTAAAAATATTAAACGTTGTCAAACTCTGGAACTGGACTCTTCGTGGCTTGAGCCATAGCTGCCTTCGGTAAGTCCTCGCCCTGATTGTTGACGCAATTCAGTAAACGCTGTAATGAAAAACACAGAAATTTTTTAAATGTTTTTTTTTTTTTAAATCCGACCAGGAGCGAGCCAGATTCGTGCACCACGGCTTCAGTGTCGTGAAAATATTAAACAAAAATGTGATTGTTTACGACATCACATTAGAAACCTCCAAAATTAAATTCAAATTTGTATTTCTCCACTATTTAATGGAAGTTATTATACACTAGCAGCCGCTAGCGACTTCGCGTGGAATTAATTATGCTCCGCTCCTATTGGTCGCAGCGTGATGTTATATAGCCTAAAGCCTTCCTGGATTAATGGGCTGTTGGACAGCCCAAAAAAAGCAAAAAGAATTTTTCAAATCGGACCAGTAGTTTCAGAGATTAGCGCGAACAAACAAACAAATAAACAAACAAACATACAAACAAACTCTTCAGCTTTATATATTAGTATAGATATAGAAGTATAGATATAAACCTTCCTCTTTAATCACTTTATCTATTAAAAAATCCGCATCAAAATACGTTGCGTTGTTTAAAAGATTTAATCTATACTTCTATCTGTCTATACTAATATACAGTATGTTAAATAACAGAGGGCGTTCCCTTAAACTCGTTAATATATATCATTAATAGATTAAAATAAAAATATCAGCATAGAAAAATAAGCATAAAAAAATCCGAATAAAAAAAAATTCTAATTGGAAATAAATTTGAAACCTCCTGTTTTAAATGAAAATAGTAGTCGTCATGTATAAATAAATTGCGACGTTGCCGTCTTTCATGTTCGCGTGTACAGTGTGTTTCTTTTATATGTCAATTTAAAATTTTTATTGAATATTATCATATTAGAAAAAATTTTAAAACATTTTGTTTTCGAATGGAAATATTTTTTTTAGCATGTATGTATGCTATACTATTTCGGGTTAACGGGAACGCCCTCTGTTAGTTAACATACTGTATAAAGCTGAAGAGTTTGTTTGTTTGTGTGTGTGTGTGTGTTTGCGTTTGTGTCAGGAACTACTGGTACAATTAGAAAAATTCTTTTTGCGTTGGATAGCCCATTAATCCAGGAAGGCTTTAGGCTATTATAACATCACGCTGCGATCAATAGGAGCGGAGCATAACTGAACCACGCGAATTATAAACTAGCGCTTGACTGCAATCCCGCCTGGTGGTAAGCAGTGACGCGATCGTTGATGGTAAAGTGAGCTAGTTTATTAAGAGGCTATTGAAGACACTCAAATGATGAGAATATTGAAGACACTCGACTATTAAGAGGCTATGAAGACACTCAAATTGTAGTCCGACGGAAACACCACCACCAGCAAATTGTTCCAGTCCCTTGATGTACGCGGTATAAAAGAAGAAGCGAAACGCTTCGTCCGGATCGTAGTGGTGTCAACAACGTGAGGGTGGAAAGTCGCCGTACGGCGGGTCGTCCGATGGTGGAACGGAGATGGGGAATTAAATCATGCAATTCCCTTGCACACTCACCGGAATGCATCCTATAGAATTTTTATTAATTTCTCTCTATGCCTCTCACGAATGGCATAGACAGCGCGCTATCAGTTTGCTACGCTATATATGTAAATAAGGTCACCCATCCCCTGATCAACCTCGCCAAGGTAAGCTTAACCTGATCGACCGACTATATATACCTTTATTATTTATTATACTTACAATATGTTCCAATCCTGCCTGGTTAGTTCTGCTCTGTGAGTACACTAGGTTCATTTTCACAGCCTGCACGGCGACAGGACTCTTAGATGCGATGTTTTCTGCTATTTCTAACACTTTCGCTAACCCACTGTAACAAAAGAATATGATTTACTAGCTGTTGCCCGCGGCTCCGTCTGCGTGAACTTCAGTTTATAAGCGCCTGTTAAAATAATGGGAGCAATATGTACTCCTCGTTCGCTCCCATTTTCGCAACATTTTTTGTTACTGCTCTGCTGACCAATAGTCATAGCGGGATGTTATATAGCCTATGTCCTTTCTCAGGCTCTAGACTATCTGTGTACCAAATTTTATTACAATCGGTTCGGTAGTTTTGGCGTGAAAGCCGGACAGACAGACAGACAGACAGACGGACAGACAGAGATACTTTCGCATTTATAATATTAGTATGGATTATTCTAAATCTATAATGGCCCCGATTCCCTTGTTCAAAAACTAAACTAAATTTAAGTTCTTCTTTTTCAGCCCATAGACGTCCACTGCTGGACAAAGGCCTCCCCCAATATTTTCCACAATGACAAGTCTTGTGCTGCCCGCAACCTTCACCAGGTCATCAGTCCACCTTGTTGGGGGCCTCCCTACTCTGCGTCTTCCAGTACGTGGCCGCTACTCCAGAACCTTACTGCCCCATCGGCCATCGGTTCTACGAGCAGTGTGCCCCGCCCACTGCCACTAAATTTTAGGGACTCGAAGAGCTATGTCGGTGACTGGTTCTTCTGCGGGTCTCCTCATTTCTGATTCGATCGAGCAGAGAAACTCCGAGCATAGCTCTTTCCATCGCCCTTTGTGAGATTGTGAGGTATCTTGGACAGCGAGAAGATGTAGCATAGCTTCCCGAACGCTGCTCAACTGAGCTGGATTCGACGAGACACCTCTTTTTTGAAGTTGGACCTACCTAGTTAGACTGTTTGTCTTTTTGTTTGTATTTATACTCGTCAACAACTTCGAGTGCAGAGCAACCAACTAGAACTGGAGAGGGTACGACATGGGAGTTCGACATGATTTTCGTCTTATACATGTTCATCTTTAGACCCACTTGTTGGAAATCTCTGCTGAGGTCATTGAGCATTTTGCCCAAGTCTTCCAGGGTCTCCCTGGGCCACCATGATATCATCTGCAAATCGGAGGTTAGTGATGTACTCGCCCTTGATCAACATCAATTTTGAGACATCTTCCAACGCAGCAGTGAACAGTTTGGGAGACATGACATCTCCTTGTCTTACTCCACGCTGCAGTTGAATCGGTTTCAAGTCCTGATTCTGGAGGCGGACTGACATAGTAGCGTTTTTGTACAAACACTTTATCACCTTGATGTATCGATAGACAATATGGCACAGTTGGAGACTGTAGCACCGCCCAAGTCTCGATCGAATCGAAAGCCTTCTCATAGTTCACAAATGCTAAGCAAAGTGGTTTGTTATACTCCTCGGACTTCTGCATAACTTGCAGTAGCGTATATATGTTTTCTATGGTGCTAAAGCATTTTCGCAAGCCTGCTTGTTTGGGAGGCTGGAAGTCGTTAAAGCGAGTGAGACGATTCGTGATGACCCTAGAAAACAGCTTATAGACATGGCTCAAGCGATATCAGTCTGTAGTTTTACAGGAGGGTATTATCACCTTTTTTGAAAAAACAATACCACCACGCTCCTGTGCCATGCCTTAAGCGTTACGCCTTTGAGAATGACGGAACTAAATAGCTTCTGAAGCGCTTCAAGTACGGGTTTGCCACTCGCTTTCAGAAGCTCAGCCGTAATTATATCATCTTCAGCCGCCTTATCGTTCTTGAGCTGTTTCAGTGCCATACCTATGCGCCTATTACCTACTGCAGACCTAGAATCCTAATTGCGTAACATATCATAACTACCAATTGAAATCATTTTAAAGCATATAACTAATCCTTTTTTTTAAACCACTGCTTGATCGCAGCCCCGCCTGATAGTAAGCAGTGCTGCAATTGTTGGTGGTAAAGCGCACTAATTTATTAAGAGCCTATTCACTCAAAAAGACTGAATGAAAAGGAAGGAAGACGGCAGTTGAGCGAGGTGATGCAGTGTTAAACCCTACATGGCCAATGATGCTGCGCCAGAGGGAGATTAATCTGGAGATCCTCCACGACCAAAGTCTCGATACAACAACATTTGGCGCATCGTACCCGGCACATAACTGCTCAGACCCGTCCTCCGTAAGGCGTCACCAGACATCATCGCTTGGCGGCAAGACTTTGTCTGGTGGGTGGTAACTTCTGCCGGTGGGCGATGTTGTGGCCTACCGCCGAGAAAATGAAAAGGATTTTAATATTATTCCACAATCTCGAAAATTTGCTCCATAATTATGTTCGTAAAATGTGTGCTCAACAACCTAAAAAAAACAATCAAAAAGGTTTATATGTTTAGGTATATTTAATATTATTACGATGGTGATTACGCTCAATCCTTCTCTGTATGAGAGGAGACCTGTGCCCAACAGTGGGACGATAAAAAAAATGTTGATGATGATGATTATTACTTTAATAGTTATCATTATTCATATTTTATTTCCTCCTTGTTCTTACACACTATTGTCTACATTTCTGTTTTACTTCTCTTTTCGCAGGTCTGCTGGAAGAAATTTCTTAAGAAATAAGCAGCACTTTTGTACTCAGATCTTAATTTTGTCGTATCTTTATGTATTTTATTGTGTGTACATAAATAATAAGATTCATTAATAGCTATATACAGAGTGGTGCTGATAATACGACAATAAATGAAAACACAAACTATGCTGGTTCATAGGAAAATCGTAAACTATAAAAAAAACCCTAGCATCAAAAATAAATAAATTAAAATTTCAAATAAACTAAATCGCATAAAATTGCAAACGGAATAGAACATCCTTTAACATATTGGTTCACTGACCTCCGATCAGTGGTCATCAGCGCGGTCCTGTTTCAAATTGTTTTTTGGCGCCATTATTATTAAAGTTTAGTTCCGCTGGATGCGGCGGTCATCAACCTGTAAGCGCTCCTTATCAAATCAAACCAAATCATTTATTTCAAATAAACCAGTTACAGGCACTTTTGAATTGTCAGAAGGTCGGTCAGTCAATAAGATGAATCTAGTGGCCCATTCCAAAGAGTAGGTACCTATGGAGAAGAACGGGCAAGAAACTCCATGGACACTCTTTTAAATTTTCAAGCTATTGTTACAAATATTTGATTACATCATTCATGTTGAAATCAACCGTGTGAGAACGATGCAGAAATAAATTGTACGCCGAGAGCGTCCATTATGGAAAACACACAAAAATCAATTCAGAAATTAAAATACGCCGTGGCAGCTAAGAGATGACCAGTCCCCTCCGACGGCGTCCGTTCACGAACATGACGTATGAATCAGCATCATTCAGCTCAACCATATTGAAGGGAACCTAATAACTCAACGCACACGCCACCATCAGCGAGATATTTGAGTATGACATACTCTCAACAGCCAGAGCACAATCAAGTTAATAAAAAAGACTAACCCAACAAATAAATGCCTTACAGCACATTCGTACATTGTGCTCACACATTTGCCATGCAAAAATATCAACATGTACATCATGTAGAAAATGTGAAAAATGAAAAATGATTTCCCGTGACTAAACTAATGGACATATTTATATGATTTTTTTATGGGTACATTGAGAATGTGTTGAGGTACACCCTCAACACATGTAGCCATGTTTAATTTATTGTCGTATTGTCAGTACCAATCTGTATAGCTAGGCATTTGTGAATAACAACACACGTGACATACATAGATGCAATTTGCCTACAAACTTACGTCTCTTTATCGGGGAACACTTGGCCGACTAGTCCGATTTCCTTTGCCTCCTTAGCGTCGAAATTCCTGCCCGTGAAGCAGAGTTCTCGCGCCACAGACACGTTTCCAACCACCTACAAATATAATCCACACGAAAAATAAATTCCATTAATATATAGATATCCTCATTGGATCCAAACTTATGCAGGTGAAACCGCACGGAGCAGCTAGTTTCTAAAAGAATATGAAGCGCCCAACAAAAACTTGCCTTTTTCTTCTTCTTCAGCCTATAGAGGTCCACTGCTGGACAAAGGCCTCCCCCAAGGCTTTCCGCGATGACCGATCTAAAAACTTGCTTTAGGGATAATAAATTTTAATTACGTATTAAATGAAAATAATAACAAGTTTTCCATAGATCAAGAAATATCGCATCTCCTTTCATCCATGTAAAGGAGATGCGATATAACCTGATCACCTCTCCTCAGCCGATAGCCTAGACCTGAACCCTCCAGCATGCTTAGAGAATTCAAGGCAGAGCAAAACAAAAGTGGTCTCAAACTGTCGCCCTGCCAAACGCCTCGCTTGATCCTTAACGAATCGCTATTCTTCGGAATATTTCGACATCCTGGATAGCAAAAGACCGTCATCACGCCTATAGGAAGGTGCGCAGAGTTGCATCTACTGTATACAACTCCAGCACCCACAGAGCCATGTATCGACCAAGTCCTTAAATAAAACGAAAAATAACAAATCTTCCATAGTTTAAGGTAACCAATCCACCATAACCTCCCAAACCCATAGTCCAATATGTTTTATTTCCATGTTCTGTATTAGTACTGCACCAACAGGGGGTTTCCTTTGGATGCCTTTGCATGGTGCATATAGGAATAATGTGCCGTTAAAACCGCAGAAACCCGATAGATGCGATAACAGAACCGGTCATATTAGAGGTGCTTGAAGGAGTCCTATGTCCAGCAGTGGATGTCTTTCAACTGAAATGATGGTAATGATGAAAGCTTCCTACTTCCGTAGTCTTATCACCGTTACAATGGACAGATAAGTTGTTGGTAGAAAATTAGCAAAGAAAAGTATTAAGTTCTTACCTTCGGTAGTCTTTGCAGCGTGCCTACATCGGGAGCTAATCCAACGTCCACCTCGCGCACTGAGAACCAACAGTCTTCTGTGCAGTACCTGGAAATATATTATATAGGGTGTATCTGACATTGTAACGCAAACTTCGCGAAAAGGATAAACCGCATGCCACTAAAAAAATATGATAGTCTTTTATGTCGTTAATGAACCGTTACAGGGCCGCTAGTTGGGATATAAAAGTATAGCAATTATGAACAGTCTTAAGTTAAAAAAATCTATATATATATATTTTTTTTTTATCATGAAAAAGACGACGAAAAATTCCATCATTGGGGGGTTCAGAATCATGTACTGGATCCATGGTACTCGTTTGTTCGATGCCAGATCAGCTATTCCCAATCAACTTTGAGCCTTAATGCTTTCCTGATAAAGTTGAAGATCTAATACAGAAATCTGAAAGATTGTAGTAACTGGATGTGCTGTCGTCTGTACTTCAGTTAACTGAACAGACAGTTGTGATTCTGGGGGATTTGTTCCTTCATTTCTTGTTCACAGCGAAAGCATAAGCAGAGAAGTGGTGAAGGGGGGGGGAGGGGTGTTGTTTGACTGTCTTATGTAACAATGACGTTCAAAAATTGCTGATACTCAACCCAATTTGAATAAATAAGGTTTGATTTCCTTTTTTCACGGCAATCCATTTTTTTCAACTAGACCACTCTGACCCAAAACAAGACTACTATGAGAAGAAAGGCTGAAAGAAACTCAGGTAGGACTTATCTTTTTAATATTAGTTGAGTAATTTAGTAGCACTACACAACCATTTTTTTTTTTTTTTTTTTTTGTTGGGATGGGAAATCATCAAATGACTTCCCGCTCTGGGCAGAGCGGAAGGTTGTGTCAGACTTTTACTGACTAAAACCCACCCGTGTTTCTTCACTTGCCTGTGCGACGGCCAGGGCCACGGTTTCTTGTTTAACCAACCCGCAACCCTGACCCAGGAGGCATCGGTGGACCCCGTCACGACTCGGGCCTGGTCCTTACCGAGTGGCGAGCTGCCCACTGCTCACCGCCCGCAGGCCCGCGCCTACGGTGGCTGGGAGTTTAGTGTCATCTCCCGACCAGGGCGTCTCATGCGGCGGCTAGTGGCGTGAGATCGCTGGGATTCCCGTTGCCTCACGCGCTCCGCCTCCTCCTTTGCCAGCATCACTGCTTCGCAGGAGGTGACGGCCTGCCATGCACTCTCGCTCCGGACCATGGCCTGGACCAGGGTCGGACGCGAGAGATCGCCGCCGATCGCCGCTACGAGGACACAGCGGTGCTCTACCCAAGCCGGGCAGACCTCCACCGTGTCCTCAGGGCGATCCACACAATGGTGACACCCTGGCGTTTCCTCCCGCCTTATACGGAACAGGAACCTCCCGAAACAACCGTTCCGGTGAGGACCTGCGCCAGGCGGAAGGTGAGGACGCCGTGGCGCCTCTCTAGCCACTCCTCGAAGAGGGGACTTACCGCCGCTATTGTGGCGTGCCCAACACAACCATTACACGGCACCACGATTTGGCAGGACTAAACTAATAACTATCTTCCGTCCTTTTCTTAAAGAAATACAAAGAAAAAGATGCATTGAAGGTAAATTTAGTTTAGTTTGTGAACAAGGCAATTGGCGCCATTTTTATTTAGTTCGTGGCTTCGCCCGCGTGGAGTTCGGTTAGGTATATAGAAAAAGAAAAAAAGAAAAAAGAAAAAACGTTTATTTGCATTAAACATGACGCAAGCGTTTACAAGAACACAAAAATAAGAAATTGTTGAGGGAAACATGCGTCATATCCACGCAAAACGGCTGTCGCTCAGCATTATGCTGCGACTCTATGCAAAAAACAGAGCCCAGCGCTGGTTTTCAGCGACAGCCGGCGTCGACGTAAAGACGTCACCCGATGCAACAAACAATTAAAAGTAGCACCGAGCCGGTAATACAATAAAAATTAAAACGTAATAATAAAAACATATAAAAAAGTAAATCCAATTGTAAGTGGTGAGAGTACAATTTCAACAACACAAACAGGTATATAAAAAATAAAATACAGGTTATATAAAAACTACGAGAATATCATCCTTCGAAATGTCATACATCTGATTCCGGTTTGACATTCAGCATTTTCTATATCGCGCTTTTTAGATTTCCTATTCGGGAATATCAACTTTTTCCGGGATAAAAAGTAGCCTATTATTTAATCCGGTCTTCTAACTTTACGTCTGCAAAATTTCAAAGCAATCGGTTCAGTAGTTACGGCGTGAAAGCGGAATAAACAAACAAACAAACTCACTTTCCCATTAATATTAGTAAGGTAAACTTGTGCTGGACCGCAATCACGCCTGATGGTAAGCAGTGATGCACTCTAGCACTCTAGCTTTGAAGAAACTTAGGTCCGTATTACAGAACGTCACTCAAAACTCAAGTTCTACTTAAGTCTCGTTCCAAGAACGATTGGTTGAAACTAGTTTTAAGTAATGCTTAAGCAGAGATCAATGCTCGAGTTTCCTTCGGGAAAACGGACCTTAAATTGTAGTCCGACGGAAACACCGCCGCTGGCAATATTCTATTTAAATTTTGCATAACTTGTGCTTAAAAGAGTTATTGCCTACTGCCATTGTCCTACTGTGTATGTATATTAGGCAAATAACGCTGTTCTAATTCTTAACGTATCTCTAATCTAAATTGACTCGGCCCAAAATTTCGGCCACTCGTTTGGTGCCATCACCAGCATCCAACAGTAATAACAATAATAATCTTTATTAAGACAAACACACATGATTGACACATGTGCACAGTTAGCGCAGTGGTTAAGCTATTGACTGCTGTGCTGCGTGTCGCGGGTTCGATTCCCGCACGGAACAAATATTAGTATAACCTACAAGTAGTTGTTCCGTGTCTGGATGTTTGTGTATGTCAATTTATATGTTTGTGAGCGCACCCACGACACAGGAGAAATTCCTAGTGTGTGGCAACGTTAAAAAAAAAAGAGCAGAGGTACAAAATAATATTAAAATATCTACATGAATCTGTAAATATCATGTCACCCTGTTTCCTAAACTAGTTACATCCGGAGTTGTTTATTATACGGACCTTGTAGAAACTAGAACTAATTTCCGTGCGTTCAGGCGCTTTTGCCATACCTATTATTGGAATCAATTGTAACAGCACATACCTACTTAGGACCCATTAACTTAATCAAATTTTATTCCGTGGTGCTTGGCAATCTGGGCTTCTCCCAGTTGCAATAATATCCCTTTGTGCCGAGTGGCCTAGTTCTGTTCTGTCTCCTGCTTGTTATGGAGGGAAGTGGAAAAATATATTTCTTACTCCTCCGCTATTCTTTTCTGATTAATTTCGTTGCGGGACCCAAGACAGTTGAATCGTTTCTTCGGGACTCGTCGAGCTTCATTGCTCGGCGTTTTTCTGGCGGTCTCCACTGTTGATTCTGGCTTTCAGGAGTTGCAGTGGGTTGGGAAAAGTGTGGCGGGTTTTGTCCCATAAAAAAAAAAAAAACTAGGTATTCCTGAACCTTAGAAGACGGTCCCATAGAGGATGGCTAGTCATGTAGGTATAACCACAGCATAAAAATCACACAGTAGGCCGACGCCTTTGATCTCGTGTAAAAATTCCGACATCGTCTAGACAGTAACGCATCGGCCAGGGTTGTCACAAATAAACAATATTTATGAAATTATTTATTTATTGCAGATCAACATCGATAGCTGTATTATATTTAATTAATTTGCTATTTTTACTAAGGGAACAACTCGAAACAGATTTAAGTTATCTAGAGAGCATTTTCTTTTTTTTTTGTTTGGGATGGGAAATCATCACATGATCTCTACCGCTGTGGGCGGACCGGAAGGGCGTGTCAGACTTTCACTGACTAAAACCCACCCGTGTTTCTTCACTAGCCTATTCGCCGGGGCCACCTTACCTCATGTCTGCCGCTGTGATCAAGTCGATGGCGGCGCCGATGCAAGCATTGTGTGACAATGATATAACAGGCTTCACACATTCCTCCAACGATGATATGGTGTCCTGTTCCATACAATTAGTCATTATTATATTATATACTTGAAAAGATCTCGGGAAAGTAGGTAGGTAAAATAATTCATCCATCCCATGTTTTTTTTAAATTGTAAACTAGCTGTTTCCCGCGACTCCGTTCGCGTGGACTTCAGTTTACAGCGCGCCGTGGTTCCCGGAAATTAAAAAGAGCTCAGTTGATAAAAGCGCCTGTTAAAATAATGGGAGCAATATGTAGACCGTCGGCGTTAGCTCCCGTTTTCGCAATATTTTTTATTGCTGCTTTGCTCCTATTGGCTATAGCGGGATGTTATATAGCCTATGTCTTTTCTCAGGCTCTAGGTTATCTGTGTACCAAATTTCATTACAATCAGTTCAGTAGTTTTGGCGTGAAAGCCGGACAGACAGACAGACAGACAGCAGAGATACTTTCGCATTTATAATATTAGTATGGATTATAAACTAGTGCTTGACCGCAATCTGATAGATAGAAGAAATAGCTAAATAAAAAAAAAAACTACGGAGAAACGAAACAGCAGGAGGAGGCATACATATTCGTCACGCGGTAGAAAGAGAAGGGGATATTACTTCCTCTCGTACGCCGCGCCGGAACTCTCTTTCCGTCTTACGAATTTTCGATCAGGTTACGTGCCCTGATCCATCCCAAAAAAGTGCAGAATACCACTAAAAAGTTTTCAGTTCAAAAAGAAGAAGCAACAGAAATATGTAACGAAGAAATGTAACCCATTTAAGTGTCATGATAATGGATACATATATAGATCAACATCCAAGACCTACGCCAATCAGGAAAAGATCGTTATCCATCATGACCTGGCCGGGAATCGAACCCGGGGCCTCCACGTCGCAGGCAGACGTATTGACCGCTGCGCCACGGAGGACGAGAGCATATTATTATTGGACCGTACCTGTGCATATTTGATGAAGTTGTAATGGTAACGGGCCTTCCTCGCTACGTCTTCTAGTTCATCAGCCTCAGTAGCCATTTGTACCAGAGATTGTAAATCTATGCCTGAAATGGAGAATAATGCGGTATTGGACTAAAAAAAAAACAAATTAGTCCGTCAGTCAGATTTCCAAAAAATACTAGACGTATTTTTTCTTTTTTCATATAAACAAAAAATGAAGACGTCACAGTGCGTTGAAAACTCGTGTGACGTCACTGCACGCTACACTTTTTAGAAGCAGTGACGTCACCAGCCACCACTCGTGATCTTTTATGCCTTTTACATTTGTTAATTTCAATTGATTTGATAAAACAAAATGTGCGTATCCAATATTTTTCTATAATCTGAATGACGGACTAAATAGAATCATTTTTTTCTTACCCAGGAAACATCCCCATTAAAATTAGAATCGGAATTTAAATTTGAATCAGCCTAATTATCATGTTTTTTTCTTTTTTCTGTGATCCCACTGTGGCTCGCGCTTAAGTTGAGGTTTGTGCGTGGACGTTAGTCCAAGTGGATTAGAGAAGCAAGAGAGTACCTACATAAAAAAAAATAGTAAAAACAAAAAAGTACGATGATGAATTGGACCTTTTTAGGGTTCCGTAGCCAAATGGCAAAAAACGGAACCCTTATAGATTCGTCATGTCTGTCTGTCCGTCCGTATGTCACAGACTCACAGCCATTTTTTTTCCGAAACTATAAGAGCTATACTGTTGAGACTTGGTAGGTAGATGTATTCTGTGAACCGCATTAAGATTTTGATGCAAAAATAAAAAAATAATAAATATTGGGGGCTCATCAAACACATACATATGTACGTGTGGGGTATCTATGGATAGGTCTTCAAAAATTATATCGAGGTTTCAAAAAATTTTTTTTTTTCTAAACCGAAGTTTGCGTGACAGACGCTTCTAAAGTGGCAAAAAGCTGGCTCCCCCTCTCTAGCTTTTAAAATAAGAAAATTAAAAATCTAAAAAAACATAATATGATGTACATTACTATAAAAACTACCAACAGTAAGTACCAAGTATTTTTCTTTTTAATACCTCGTAAATCGTAAACCGCTTTTTACCGCGTAATAAATCAATAGTACGGAACCCTTTGTGCGTGAGTCCGACACGCACTTGGCCGGTTTTTTTATATCTTGAGAGGTTAATAAAAGTGGACTAACTATAGTTGTATGCTTCATAACCCCAAGAGTGTATATTGTGTATGACCTTTTTTTGGCGTGGATGGGAAATCATCAAATGGCCTCTCCCGCTCTGGCCGGAGCGGAAGAGCGTGTCAGACTTTTATTGACTAAAATCCACCCGTGTTTCTTCACTCGCCTCCGCCAGGACCACGGTCTCTCTTTTGACCAACCCGCAACCCTGACCCAGACTTCGATCTTCGTGGACCCCGTCACGATGTGAATACATCTCTTTGAGACGAGCGTGAAACACAACGCGCCGTCGACCCGGGCTTCGGGCTTGGTCCTTATCGGCCGGCGAGCTCCCCTTTGCTCGCTGTCTATGACCCTGGCTTTGACATCTAGTCAACATTTTCTATGAGTTTTCATATTTGAGTACAAGCCTTTTGACTTACGTTTTGTGCGAAATATTTCTTTTTTCTTCTTTTCAAGAAGTATGTACTTATTTACTCACCACCACAGAAATGCTTCCCCTGTCCTGACAGCACAATAACTCTACATTGAGGAATCTCACTCAGTGTTGAGAAGCATTTGTAAATTTCCCTGAAAAATAATATTTGTTGTTAACGGTGTTGCCGATTTTCTTGTTGTCAAACTATACTAAATTTATGTTCAATGTATCCTATTCTTTCTCTTTCAATAAGAAAAGGACAGAAGATAAAACATCAGTCCTGTCAAATTAGACCGCTCCTGACTTAAATTAACGTATTTTTCGACGCCATGTTTTTAATCGCGTCTATAAACTGTCTATAGCAATCGTCAATCCGCAAGCACAAAGCACAGGTCCGTTCGTGTGTGGAGTACTGCAGCCACATTTGGGCTGGTGCTGCCAAGTGTCACCTGGCCACTTTGGATTCAGTGGAGAGACGTGCAAAGAGGCTGATTGGTGACCCTGATCTAACTCGAGTTGGTCTCCAAAGCCTAGAGCACAGGCGCAGAGTAGCCAGCCTCTCGGTGTTCTATAGGATGCATTTCGGGGAGTGTGCGAGGGAATTGCATGATTTAATTCCCCCATCTCCGTTCCACCAGCGGACGACCCGTCGTACGGCTGGTTTCCACCCTTACGTTGTTAACAGCACTACGATCCGGACGAAGCGTTTCGCCTCCTCCTTTATACCGCGTACATCGAGGGACTGGAACAATTTGCCAGCGGCGGTGTTTCCGTCGGACTTCAATTTGAGTGTCTTCAAGGCTAGAGTGAATAGGCTCTTAATAAACTAGTGCGCTTTACCATCAACGATTGCGTCACTGCTTACCATCAGGCAGGGTTGCGGTCAAGCGCTGGTTTATAATATGTAAAAAAAAAAAAAGCGTGGTGATTATGCTCAATCCTTCTGTGTGAGAGGAGACCTGTGCCCAGCAGTGGGGCGATAAAAAGGTTGATAATGAAACTGTCTATACCTAGATGTAAAAATTTAAAATTACAAATGTCAAGTTAAAATAGTAAATTATGTACTATTTTAATATTTTTAATTTGACAGGATTAAACTGATATTTTAGCTTATGTCCTTATCTATACTAATATATAAAGCTGAAGAGTTTGTTTGTATGTTTGTTTGTGCGCGCTAATCTCAGAAAATACTGGTCCGATTTGAAATTTTTTTTTTGCATTGGATAGCGCATTAATCCGGGAAGGCTTTAGGCTATTTAACATCACGCTGCGACCAATAGAAGCGGAGCATAACTAACTCAACGCGAACGAAGTCGCGGGCGGCCGCTAGTGAAGTATAATGAAGCTATGAACCTCCATAGATAAATAGAACTACTTTAAACAATAAAAAAATGGTATCACTTCTTATAAATACTATGTCAAAGCATCTAAATTAAATTACAATATTTATGCCTCTAAGTTAGTTTTCTTTAACATGAAGTAACTGCCGATCTCCCCTTCTGAACCCAGTTACTGGGTACTACAATACCCCTTGATAAGACTGAGAGACTTTCAGGCTTCTAACTGCCCGTAATAACTGTCAGAGATCTATGAATGACAGCCGTGACAAACGGTTTAATATGCTTTATGAGGCACTGAGGGGTCATGATATGAAAAGATGGTCAGTTGGTCAACCATTCAGAGACAAAGTGCAGCAAGAGTAGCTAAACCTAAGCAAACTGTGTGGGTCCTGTTTTTTATAGCCATACTCCTTTCGGAGTAAGCCTTTAAAACAAACCTTTTTTACAGTCAAATATCTATTGAACTGATTGTAAAAGATTTTGTTCAAATGTCTAGTGTATTTTATACCCCATTGAGTTTAGTGCGCCAACCCGCATTGAGCAAGCGTGGTTATTACGCTCAATCCCTCTTTGTATGAGAGGAGACCTGTATGCCTAGTATGAGTTTTCATAACGAGACTCGATCGTCGATATCGAGCGCGTTTGGCGTTCTCATTGGTTGAGAGTTCTTACAACCTTGAAGCGGGCCAATCGATGATCGTCGATCGACGATCGAGTTTCGTAACGAAAACTCATGCTAGGCCTACTGTGCCCAGCAATGGGACCATTAAAAGGTTTATGATGATTAGGATGATGAGATTATATTCTCGACAAGCTCCATAAAGAATAGAGATAAACAAACCAATTTAGGGTTGTCACAACTCACGTTTTACAAATCTCCTGTTATTTACATGATTATCGACTTTTATTAACAATTCCTAATCGCAGCATATTTCAATAAAATAACATGCATAATAACTTGGTATTTCGAAAAACCATTAAAATGTCGACATTAATTTTACGTGATAGCCCTACAAAAAAAGAAAGATGGATGAAATCCAGGTATTAAACATATTTTGTGGAATTCAACCAATGAATAAAGTTGAGGCATTTGTCAATACGATTTTGCGTATTTTAATTACTTTCAAATCAACTGCATAACACATGCATTGTAAGTAATACTTTCAAGTATGGACTAAGTATAATATACCTATATGTATCAAAAAATGTAACCTATTAGGAAATTAGCTTACCTACATCATACATGTGTGTCATATTTCATTCAAATCGGTTAAGCTTTCTTTGCAAATCATAAATATCTAAACATAAACAAACTGTTTACATTAGTAGGAAGTAGAATTATTACTTTTATGAAAATCATCTATCTAGAAAGGGTTGTTAACCTCTGTCTTTTAGGCGTAAACTACTCCTTGCCTAGCAACGGTTTATTTACCTCTATCCTTTATCGAATTTGGCCGACATATAGTATCTTAGTCCGTACTTACTGCCACATAGTTAGGGTTAGTGTGTTGGATTTCTTTGGCCTGTTTAATTCCACGTGGTACACATATTTTTTTGGTTCGGACACAGCTAGCGTTTCAAACTGAGGTAGTTCTGCTTTTGTGAATGTGCGTTTTAGAATATCTGGAAATTGGAAATTATTTTTATTAAATATTTTTCTCATAATTTTTATGTCCAACAGTCTAATACAATAATACATTCGGATTTGGATAGTGATGCCTTGATATAGCACCGTAGAAGGGATGTTTGCAGAAGCTCATGTGAATTGTTTCTACATGGTAATGTAGAAAGAATCTGCATCCTTGGTCTGTAGAGTGTGGTATATTTTTTATTATTTTTTTTATAAGTTATAAAATAATGCTTGACTGCTATCCAGCCTGATGGTAAGCAGTGATGCAATCGTTGATATTTTTCAGAAATCAATAAATTTTTTAAGTAGTATGTATGATTTATAACCATTACGTGGAACCCTGACAGTTATAAAGTGTTGCAACATCCTGTAAAAAAAACGCAGGAGGAGGATATCATTCATTGTGTTCCCGCATGATGTCTGGTGAAGCCGTACGGAGGACAGGTCTGAGCAGTTGTGTTGCAATGTGTGCTGGGTATGATGCACCAAATGTTGTTGTGTTGGGAGTTTGGTTGTGGTGAGTCTCCAGATCAATCTCCCTCTGGCGCAGCATCCTGCCATCTTGCTTCCTATTCACTCAGTTTTTTGTGTGAATAGGTTTAATAAACTAGCGCGCTTTAACATCAACGATTGCATTATCATCAGGCGGGATAGCAGTCAAGCACTAGTTAATAACTATTAAAAAAAAACAGATAATCACAAGTTACCACCACTTTAGCCTTAGATCAAAAAACCTGGAAGTCATGGTTAGAGGCTTCTGCCCTGCAATGGTATGATCAAAGCTAACAAAACCAGTAGACAGTAAACAGCTAACACACAGGGAGTAAAAGCATTACATTTGATGGCTGTGGCATTTTGCAAACATGAAGACTACATGAGGACTTCTCTATTTTAGGGTAGAGTAGAATGGTGACTGCTCTTTAACATGTTGAAGAGATTTTTGCCCTTTTAGGTCCGTATTACAGAACATTACTCAAACTCAAGCTCTACTTAAGTCTCGTTTCAAGCCTTTTGATTGGTTGAAACTAGTCTTAAGTAATGCTTAAGCAGAGATCAATGCTTGAGTAACGTTCTGTAATACGGACCTTACTGTATACACATTCCTTTTTTCATTAATTTATGTTTTCTAATAAAATCAAAAGTAAGGATAAACTTTTCTTTATGGACCGCTGAACTGGGCGGCAAGATTTCTAGGGCTGAAAGACCTTGGCCTAAGACACCCCTATGTAAAATTTCGAGTGATGAAAACTTATAATTTCCAAGAAATTATTTCACAAAAAAATCATGTTGAATTTTGCTGTCATTGCGTTTTGTTACACTTGTTGTTGAAGACCTGTCAAATTATGTATTTGAAATTATTATGTATTTGAAATTATTATTTATTATTTTTGTCTTGATAGTGACTATTAGTCTAAAATCATATTATTTCAACAAAAACATCTGAAACATTGAATTATTAACAATTATTATTTCATTTGACGGAAATCATAGACAATATCATTGTGCACAACGAAACGCAAAATGACGCCATCTTAGGACGCCATTTTGTCAACATATTACTACGTCAGACACGTCAGTCATTGTTTGTCCGCCCAGCAGTCGAGATCGTTTCTACGTACTCCTGCAAGCATTTTACAAAATTTGACTACCATGGCGTCTTCGAAGCCCCAGTGCTCCGCTTTGCTTAAGTTTTCCGTTTCGTCTTCGTCTGAAGAAGATTGTGAAGTGCAAGTGTTGAACTCTGTTGACCCGCTTGTCACGGATCCCGCAATGTCTTCGAGAGCTCAAGTGTTGGACTCTAGTGAGCCACTTGTGCTCTCTGTGCCGTCGAGTTCGCGAGTGCTGGTGATGGACTCTGTTGACCCACTTGTGCTCCCTGAACCATGTTCCAATGGAATGAGTGCTCCCACTAGGAGTCCTGATCCTAGTGGTAGAGCTGACAGCTCATCATCGGAAGATGAGGAGTATGCCCCGCAGACGGGAACTAGACCCTACTACACTGCTGATGAGTTAAGGTATTATTTTTAACAAAAAAAAAAAAAACGGTTGTTATAGGTTAGAACTGTGACTAAAACGGCGCGCGAGCCGAGCGAGCGAAGCGAGCGTGCCGCGGCAGCTGCGGGTGAAGCGCCAAAAAAACAATATACATTATATTTTGAGAAACTAAAATAAATTCATTTTAATTGTTACAGGGCTTTATGGTCATGGGGAAGATTATATCGCTGCCTTGGTACTGGGCAGCAGTGTATTGAATTTGCAGAGGAGAAGGGGTTGATACCTGTCTCTATACAATGTCGGTATCACAAACGACCCATGTCGTTGACAACTGGAGCAGGAGCGGGTCATTTGGGTAAATTTCGGTGCAGGAAGGTCGCATGCCCCACCCGCAATCGAAGCAGAGCTGAAGGGACGTGGTTCGAACATGCAAGGGTGCCAATTACTGTTATATTCCAAATAATGTATGCTTTCTCCATAAAAGCTAGTTACCACCAGGTACAAAGGGAAGTGGCCACTACTAGTGATTCTACCGTCTCTACCACAACCATTGCCGATTGGTATAATTATTGTAGAAGAACAATCGTTGCCTACGAATTGGAGCACCAAGAAGGCGAAGGTAGAATCACCGACCGGCGCATAATTTCTAGATGGCGAAGGAAAATTAAACTTCGCCATGAAGATGCATTTGATGAATTAATAAAAGTGATTAAGCATGTGTACCCAGCACCGGATTAAATATATTTAAAAAAATGATTGTTTTTTATTTCTTATTAAAATCTACCATAGTTAATTAAAATCACACAAATTGTTTCACCATATCCCTTAATCTTTGGACCTAACCTCGAAATTGTCAATTTTAAATTTCTTTATAACCCTCAGTTTTCATCATCCACCCTTCAGGGGAACGGTTACCCTAATAACCCTAAAATTGAGCAGTCCATAATGGAAATTTTTACCAAGTACCTTAATTAACCAGGACATGGTCTATTTTTCTGCTAAATTCCATCGACCTAGCATCCTGTTTAGACATTTATGAGCAATTTGAGACAAACAAACAAGTTTTCGTATTTCTATTACATACAGACATTGTGCATTAGCACTTGAATGATCTTTGGACTGCGATAAGTGAAATTCCAACTTTATGGCACGACAATGTCCATGTAATCTCACCCTATGTTGCTGCAGTTTGATATAAAACAGGTTTAATTATGAAATAAATCAAATACAAAATCTACTTAAAATTATTGAGCATTATCATAAGATATCATGATAATCATTTAGAACCTTTATTAGGCTTCGGTTAGACGTTAAATAAAGTAATTATGGATAATTTTGAAATAGCTAATTTAGATTATTAGAATATAAACATTGGTTACTTACTTGAAATAATTTTCCTAGGTTGGTTATAAGCAATTGTTTTGATTAACGAACACATTGTTCTTTTATTGTTTTTTTTATTTACAAAATCACGCAAGAATTCCTAAATATCAAATAAAATAACAAAACACAACCGGACAAAGTCCAAAGTTGAAAAATCGGAAACATAAATGTCAAAATTGACAAATGACATGCTTTTTGTTACTTCGCTTGGTCGAGATTTCGAAACAGGGGATGCGATATTTATTTCTAGTTTATTTACTTTTCCTTGAGTTTTAATTATAATATAAATAAAGTGCAAAACTGCAACAAACGGGCGTGTATTAATTTCCTTCCGCAAGTAAAACAATACATGAATACGTAAATGAGGAAAATGGGTATTAGGTGCAATCCATGACAATGAGAAGGGTATAAATTAAACGCAACAAGTCGGGTGTGGGGCGCCCGGGCGCATGCGGGATGCCACCCATTTAGGCTCTGGGCAAAGAGTATAATAATGCTAGGGAAAGCTCTAGGGCAGCAGCCTTCCCTTTAGCTGTCGTACTTTGTGGACAGCAGGCTCAACATTGTTAAATTATATCTCTTTACGACTCGTATACCTACTAATGGACATGCCTTAGAGATGAGAATTGTGGCACTCCGAAAGAAAGAGAGGAAACGAAGTTTCCTCTATCTTTATCTCTCTCAAAATCATTAATCGTCTATAAGTAAAGAGATAGTGCTAGACCGAAAGCATAGGTCATCTCTGACTTTTATCAAACCAAAAAGTACTGCAGATTATAATGCGTACCTACGGCATGTCCATTAGTATAATTATGTCTATGTTACGTTACGAGTTACGACCGATCACGTAAAATCATGGTCCGTATTACAGAACGACGAACGTCACTCAAAACTCAAGCAGTGTGACCAAATGTGGCAGGATCCTGCCTTTTTGGCAGGTTTAGCCCTTTCTTTTACTCTCTGGCACTTTTGTTTGACGTTTAGAAATCTGGCAGGATTTGGCACTTTTGGCAGTATTGACAATATAGTATAGCCGCTAGCCGCTACAGCCCACAAAAGAGTAGGATGCAGTATCCAATTCAAATAATACTTTATTCAAGTAGGCTTAGATACAAGCACTTTCGAATCATGAGTTACAACCAGAGAATAGAGCAATTTGTTGTTAGGAACAATACAAAATAAATAAAATAATAAAAATCCTAAAAAGAAATGTCAAAGAAAATAATGTTGAATGTATCTAGAACAAAATTCTTATGTCAAATAAAATAAAAAATAATTTAGAATGTTTCTAGAAGGAAATTCTAATGCCAAAATGTAAAAAATTAAATTATGGTTAAAAAATTAATACCTTAAGAGGTAATGGTTCAAACACAAGTCGAATGCTGCTTGTGAAAGGATATTCTCGAAAATCAATCTGATAAAACAAAAACGCGGAACAGATTTATTAATAAACATGTCGCCTCTATTTTAGTTGTTAGACAGAACATTAGTAAATATGGTGACTGCGTTTCATTCCAGCCAACTAAAGAAATGACAAAAGCGATGTATAAAGAAAGTGATCCAGAAGAATACGATGCTAATAGGAATGTGTAATTTAATTCAGGGCCTGTAGCCAAAGTAACATCGCTTCATAGCGAAGCGAAATCGAATACCAAACCAACCAATGGCGGGAACGATTGACCACGCGACGCGATAAATCACGTGGTCAATCGTTCCTGCCATTGGTTGGTTTAGTATTCGATTTCGCTTCGCTAGGAAGCGATGTTACATTGGCTAGGGCCCCACTTCACTTTTAGACTTTAAGATCTCTATTATCTATCCTACTAATATGCATATAAAGCTGAAGAGTTTGTTTGTTTGTTTGAACGTGCTAATCTCAGGAACTGGTGGTCCGATTTAAAAAAATCTTTTTTCCTTTGATAGCCCATTCATCGAGGAAGGCTTTTGGCCATATAGCATCACGTTGCAACCAATAGGAGCGTGGCATTTAAAAAAAAAAACGCGTGTGAATCCGTGTGGCGCAGCTAGTTTTAAATAAAACTTCAAAAAATAATGTGTTTATTTGTTTTAAACTTTTAGATTATATTGGAATTATTTTGGCATTTTGTGCTTTTGATTGTGGCAGGATTTGTCAGTTTTCTTGTCTAAGTGGGGCAGGATCTCTAATTTAAGGTTGGTCACACTGAACTCAAGCTCTACTTAAGTCTCGTTTCAAGCCATTTGATTGATTGAAACTAGTTTTAAGTAATGCTTAAGCAGAGATTAATGCTTGAGTTTCCTTCTGTAATACGCACAAGACATTTTGGTAGTCTCGACTAGGGATGTAACGCAGGTAGTTATATCGGAACCGGAACCGGAATTGGAGTTTTTAAATTTGATTTATAGGATTCGGAACCGAAGGCGGAGGTAGGGTCAGAAGTGGTGGTAGGAGAGAGATTTTTTATTTAAACACAAAAAATATTATTCAGTCATTTTTTATTCTATAATTAAACACAAAGAGTGAAAAGAAAATTGGCATATTTCCAAATGAACAAGAAATTAAACGAAGTTAATTATAACCCAAAGTAGCATATTATTATATTACCTACATTAAATGAGCAAAAGCTTTGAAACAAAATAAATCAAATGTGTTGACTCCAAAACTAGCGAAAAATCATAAGTTCATAACGAATGTCTATCTATACTAATATATAAAGCTGAAGAGTTTGTTTGTAAGTTTGTTTGTTTGTTCGCGATAATCTCGGGAACTATTGGTCCGATTTGAAAAATTCTTTTTGCGTTGGATAGCCTAATCCAGAATTAGGCTTAGATTAATCCAGGAAGGCTTTAGGCTATATAACATCACGCTGCGACCAATAGGAGCGGAGCATAACTAACTCGTGTCGTTTGCCGTTGCGTAACAAACTAATAACAAGTGAAAAAATAATTGACGATAGAGTGCACGTAGCAGGAGTCAAGGAATTCTCCACGCGATATGTATGAAGCTGCATCCCTTCGCGTAACGCAATAATACTGTCAATTAGAATCATTTTGAAGCTTATTGCTAATCCATTGCTCCATTTTCCATGCTCCCTTGCGCGAGATGGAGCGACGACATCAAAAAGGTCGCCGGTAGTGGCTGGCGGAGAACTGCTCAGAATCGAGTTTGTTGCCGTGCCATGGAAGAGGCCTATGTCCAGCAGTGGACGAGTAGAGGCTGATAATAATGATGATGATTGCTCCTTAAGTTCAATAAATGTGGGTCAACAACGTAAATTATAACGCAATGAATGTTGTTCAACTGTCAAAATTTTTTTTCTTTATTCTTTTTCATTTGGTGTGACGTGATTGTGACCTCAGATCATATCTGGACGGTGCACGCTATCTTGAATTGGTTTGTGTGATTTTTAGGGTTTAGTTTTAGTTTTATCATTCGTTACTTTCTCACTGTCCCCTTCTGTATGCGTCCGTTTCCTTAAGTCTTGAACAATCAATGTGTTTGCGTGGACATTGGTGTGGGTTATATGTTTGTTTACTATGTATTATACCTTAGCCGACTATTTATATTGTAACATATAACTGTTTCTTGTCCCAAATAAATAAAATAAAATAAAATGAATCCCATTGCTACTGATGGTGTGTTATGCAATTACTCTGCTGTTCATAATAGTCGACAGGCCGCCGCCGCTTTGTTATGCTTTAATAACCTCCGTTTAAAACCTCCGATTTAAATCTATAGGAACCGAATTCGGAACCGAAGGTATGATATTAATCGGAAGTTCCGACTTAACGGAGTCGGAGTTGAAGCCCCGTAACATCCCTGGTCTCGACTCTCAGTTATCAATTGTCACCGGTATTCTACCGATTTTTTTCGGAAACTTAACGATTTTCTCACTTCCAACTGCTGCTCTCTGCCCTGGACATTGCTAACGACGCTGTCGCAAACTACCGACAGTTAAGTTAATCCCAGAAAACTAAAATTATTTTGATTGCATCGGAATTTTACAAGTTTTATCAAAATCGGTTCAGTAGGTTTTGAGATAGGATTTTTTAATAATTTTACTTTTGTTATGGCTCTAGAAGTCGGTGGCGAGCTAAACAACAGAAACCTCGAGGCACCGACTTCTAGAGCCATGACAAAAGTAAAATTATTATTTCCTTTTAAGTGTTTTTTTGAAGTCGGTTTCTATTTTTTTGTAAAAAGTTTTTATTTCATGCTTTTCAGTGTCTTAGTAGAAATTCGAAAATTACTTTTTCACCTCATAACAACAGTGGCAGCCATAACCCGTGTTAGAATAAGTTCTCATCAATACGAAAAAAATCCTATCTCAAAAAGTACTGAACCGATTTTGATAAAGATAAAGATAAAGATTCATTTATTGCATAACTGTGTACATATTGATGTTATTTAATTGTAAATACAATGATTTGGCTCAACAGTTTATCCAAGTCGGACATGCAATATCAAATAAATAAAAGATTATAAACAGATACGATAAGTCTAAATTACATTAAATTACTTTATTAATTTTTACCAAAATATTCATTTAAATTATAAAACACATTATCAATTAAAAATTTCTTTAACATTGTTTTATATATATTTCCATTTAATTGCCTAATTGCGATTGGCAGTTGGTTGTACACACGAATGGCAGTAATATACGTACTTTTATAATAAATCATATTATTTACACAAGGCAAATTAATATCATATTTATATTGTCTACGAACATTTCTGTTTGAGTCAGATTTAAAATTAAAAAATTGCATATTATTTTTGACAAACAAACATAACTCCAGTATATAAATTCCAGTCAGCGTTAGGAAACCTTTAGTTTTAAATACATCTCTCAACGATTCAGTACTATGCATGTTATATATTGTCTTGATACATTTTTTCTGGAGAATGAAAGTGGATTGTACGTTAGTCGAGTTCCCCCAGTAAATAACACCATAAGTTAAAAAGGGATAAACATTTCCATAATAGGCACTTCTAGTGATATCAACATTTGTGGTTTCTGCCAAGATAGATAATGCATAACAAGCACTAGATATTTTTTTATTTATTTTTGCAATATGCTCTTTCCAATTCAAATGTTGATCTATCGTCACACCCAGAAAATTAATATCGTTTACTTCTTCAATGGTTATGTTAGACACGTTTATATTTAATTTCATGGGTTTACTCCTATAATTTCTTAATTGGACTAATTTGGTTTTAGAAAGGTTCACTTTTAAATTTAGTGACTGCAACCAATCTATTATTGTAGTTAATGTTTTATTTATTTCATTTTCATAGTGAAGAACATTTGCATCATTTGAAATAAATACAGTTGCATCGTCGGCATACATTACACAAAGGTGGTCGATTATATTTGGTAGCTCATTTATGTATATGAGAAATAATTGGGGACCTAATATACTGCCCTGGGGTACACCTAGTAATACATTTTCAAATTCAGATTTGACTACCTCAACCATTTTAGTACTTTCATTATATACTTCGATAATTGTTGCCTGCATTCTGTTACTCAAATAATTTTCTATCAGCTTCAGAGCTAAACCTCGAATTCCTATGCCTTCTAGTTTATTTAGTAGGATGTTATATTTTACGCAGTCAAATGCTTTTGACATATCAATAAAAAGGGCAGCACATTGCTTTTTATCATTTATTTTTTCCCAGACAGTGTTGAAAAATTTATATATTGCCAAAGATGTTGTTTTACTCTTTTGAAATCCGAATTGATTTGCGCTTAGGATATTATTTTGTTCCATATAAATTGTAATTCTGTTATATATTACTTTTTCAAATATTTTAGAAAAACTTGGTAATAGTGCAATTGGTCTAAAGTTATTCATATCATGCCGTGATCCCTTCTTGTATAGAGGCTTTATAAGGGCTTTTTTTAAAGTTTCGGGAAATTCTCCTGTTTCTAACATTAAGTTTATTATATATACAAGTGGGTCGACAATAAATGAAATACTTTCTTTAATAATTTTTATAGGTATACCATCATGTCCAAAACTAGATTTATTCTTTAATTTTTTTACTATGTTAATTATTTCGTATCTATCTGCTGGGTAAAGAAAAATACTATTTGGATTTGCGCTACTTGTATGTTGTGAGTTATAGTTACCATCAGTTGACGTTTTGTTATTTTGGTTAATATAGAAATGATTGAAAGTACTAGCTAATTTGGTAGGTGATTTTATAATAGTATTATTCTGTACTATGTAGTCTATTGTAGATTGAAGAACGTTTGTAGTTTGGGTTTGTCTTTTAATTAACGTCCATGTCGCTTTAGTTTTGTTGGCACTAGATGATATGAATTTTGCATTTGATAGTTTTTTAGCCTCTTTTGTTACACGTTTTAAAATTTTGCAACATCGTAGGTATTTTATTTTATGTTCATTTGATTTATTGCTTTTAGTTTGAAGATACATGCAAGATAGATGAAACTTGCAATATTTCCTAAGTTGAACAATACCTAGTACACAAAAAAAAAAAACTTACATCGGACTCCCAGGTAGTTCCGGAAACATGCGCGCATAGACATAAAAACATACATACACTTTTGAATTTTGGCACATTTGTTCAGACGCTGATATAGACTAACATATACGAAAACTGGGCAGTTCTGGAAATATTACATACGTACGGGTCGTATTGATACCCCCTTTTTTTTTGAAGCCGATAAAAAAATATTCAATAAAGCCGATCGAGACCGCATTGACGCTTTCGAGATATGGTGCTGAAGGAAGATGCTTCAAATTCCTTGGACAGCATTCCGCACAAATGCATCAATCCTTAGTTAGCTGGGTGTCACAGTAAGACTCTCCTCTGCCTTCGAAGAATTTTGGAGTATTCTGACCATATTGCCAGAAAGGATGGAGATAACCTCGAACATCTGATGGTTACTGGGAAGGTGGATGGACGACGTTCCAGAGATCGCAGTCCAATAAGGTGGACTGACCAAATTCGTTCATCTCTGGACACCGGCCTGCATGATGCTATACTCGCGGCCAGGGATCGTAACAAATGGCGAACTATTGTGAAGAAGAGGATAATTCGACAGGGACATCACAACCCTCGGTAATGAGCAGAACGATTTGAGAAGGAGGAAAAATAATCGTTTCCCGTAACGATTCTTACGAGAAACGCAAGTCTCACGTCCTAGATACTGATGTTTGTAGGCTAGCGAAGAGCTTAATATTCATAGTTCGGTTTTTCAAAGGCAAATTACTGGCGAATGCAAGTAAAATTCACGATAGTTTATGTCATCATTATCATCTCAGCGTTAATCCCAGTCGCATCCGTAGCTTTTCAGCTTTGGAGTCTGGGGTCCGCTTTACCAGTCTAACTGCTGATTTTGGCTAAACCTCGATATTTTCCGTGAAGCGACTGCCGTCTGCCCTCCACAACCCGAAGGCGATATCTAAGCATTGCAGTTAAACCATTTGTTCGACTTTTGAGGGCTGCAACAACCCGTAACGACTGCCACTAGATATCCGGCAACCGGGACCAACGGCTTAACGTGCTTTCCGAGCCACGACCAGACCAGTGCAAATATTCATATTCATGCATACAAATATTTGCACTGTGCGGGGATCGAACCCGCGGCTCCTTGCGCAACGGCCGCGTTCGCTACCGCTACGCCACATTGGCTTATTTAAATATTTTTGACAGTTACACGACTCACGGTTGAGTATAATTTCAACGGAATTCCCGCTAATAAAATCCCTAAGGGCCTCTTACGATGCCGTAGGTCGATCCCATACAATTTAACAGTAATTAGTAATTCGTTCACGTCTCCATGCGGGACAGCGTACTAAAAAGGGACGTTGTGAGTTAAATATCTAATGGAATGACTCATGACTTCGTGTAGCCAAAAAACGGTTAGATTTGGACGATACCGCGCACTTTGAATTTGAATATGGAATTTGAGGCGGTGGCTATGATTTTGCAGTTACTAAAGTTCTATGTATAAATTATTAAATATGCGCGCTAAATATGAAATATTTACAAGTGACATAAAGAGCTTTTTTTTCACTTTTTATCCACGCTTTTTATGACACCAACAGGTCAAAGTACCCGGAACTGTCAAATTTTCCCAATTAACCTTGAACCTAAATATTTAAACGAATTATGTGTTTTGATATTTTCATTTTGTACAATTGCAATTTGGGAACTTTGTCGTCCAACTTTTTATTCCCAGCTAAAGCTCTGGAAGTGCTGGTAGTAGCTGGCGGAGAACTGCTCAGGATCGAGCTTGTTGGCGTGCCACGGAAGGGGCCTATGTCCAGCAGTGGACGAGTAGAGGCTGATGATTATGATAATAATGATGAAAGCTCTAGGAAGTTGTAACGGGCGGCGTTTTGGGGTAATGTCTTAAAAGTGCCTTTTCTCAACTTGGCAAAAGTCTTTTTGATATCTTTGTGATCACTGAGCTGAACAACACGATCCAAGAACCTTAAATAAACGAAGTAACCCTTTTTTTTAAATAATTGCTCCTGATTGATTGACTGGACTTTCCTTCCCTCTAACTGCTGAGACAATGTATCAGTAGATATTTGCAAAAACAACGGACTTAACGAACGGCTTTTATTCCGGATTTATTCCACGAAACGCGTGGTCAACATACATTTCCGATTTAATCAATCAACACCCTAGATGACATCAACTGTGCCGCGAGCCGACTTTCTTACAAAGTCTAGATGCTATTTAGGGCACCTAAGTCGACTTTCCTAATAAAATTTAACGAATAAATTATAATAATTGGTACATTTGCGCTTTTTATTTATGTTGTGTTAGAGACAAGAATGCAAATGGTTGCTATTATGACTTCATCAGGCGCTGAAGCCAAACCGCTAATGATCGCATTAGCTTGTGAATAGGCTTAGCTAGTGATTCTATATAGGGATAGCTGCTATCCAGTTAAACTCTCCTTTGCTCGACGAAGGCCAGCCCGCGCCGCAGCTGAGCCAGTAAAATCGTATCCACCCCGACAATGACCTCTGAGTTTGTTTTGGCATTTCTTCTCAGATTAGTACTAGGAAATGCCGCGGAAATGACCCTTGCTGTCTCTCCAGCGACGCCCTAAGCCGAGGTTCGTACCCCACAGGGGGTGCCCTTAGTGCGTAGTCGCTCTGTAGTTCTTAAGTGCCCCTGGCTGGAGGCTTTAAGGCATCCACAGGATTGTCCGGTTAAGTAGTCACGGCCTCTCATGGTCAACTACGAGATGCCATAACAAAAAAAAAAAAAAAAAAAAACTCTTCACAATCACTTATTTTAAGATAAGTTAAGATTTTTAATTTTATATAATAAGATATAGTAAGAAGGCTGTCCCTTTAATTCTGTCCGGGATTAGAGTTATATTCAACCATCTTCTTCATAGCCTGATCTAAATAGATTTAAAAGAATCTTTTGACGAAACGGTTCGCGTAGTGGTTACATGTTTGACTGCTGCGCTGCAAGTCGCGGGTTCGATGCCCGCACGGATCAAATATTTGCACGCACCCACGATACAGAAGTAATTCCTAGTGTGGGGTATCATTTTTTTTAAAGAAAAAAACATGTGTTGGGAAAAGGACATAAGGAAAATATGTATTAGTTTCTTTTTTTTCTCAGCCTATAGAGATCCACTGCTGGACAAAGACCTCCCCCAAGGCTTTCATTCAATTGCGGGGCATTGCCATAATCCCCACACTTGGCAGGCGGGTTGGGGATCGCAGTAATTTGTTCTTCCACTGGAGAAGCGCTGCTGCCCGCTTCCGTCGGAGGTCCCTTAGTCGCCTCTTACGATACCCACGGGAGGATATGGGTTGGTACTATTCTATGCCCGGTACCACACGGAGAACAACAGTTTAACAGTTCGGTGAACGCAATTAGGGTGCAGGAATCACAACTTAATCTATACTATCTATACTAATATACAATATGTTAAGAAAACCCTGTCCGACCCGTAAGGATACTAAAGGTTAGGTAAACACTTGACCAAATATAATATAAAATTTTACATAATCATCATAGTAACAATACTCATGAATTTTGAAATAATTCTTTTTTCCCGGGAATTAATTCCAATTTCCCCGAAATTTGGTAATTTTTAAAAAAGTGGCAACACCGGTATTTTTATAAGCGAATAGCGACGCGACCACGTCACAGGTGCCGCGTGCCCTGCCCCCCGCCGCCCGCGGAAAGGGTTGCTTACAGCACATGTATTAAGTTACCTCTTTTTGCGAAATAATATTTATTTTTTTAGGGGGATTTTTTTTTTAAGTTCAGCCTGTCATTGTGAGCATTAGTAGAATCAGTTATCGATACCTAACAATACCTTCACGGATCGGACAGGGTTTTCTTTACATATTGTATAAAGCTGAAGAGTTTGTTTGTTTGTTCGCGCAAATCTGGGGAACTACTGGTTCGATTTGAAAAGTTCTTTTTGCGTTGGATAGCCCATTAATCCCGGAAGGCTTTAGGCTATATAACATCACGCTGCGACCAATAAGAGCGGAGCATATCGAAGCCTACGGGGGTGAAACCGCGTGACGCAGCCAGTGAAACATAAAGTTATGTAAGTAATCATCACAAAAGTCTCTGTACCTACATTCTAACCGTAGTTCAGTGAAAGCTTGGTTTGATCAAGTTCTCTGGCAATTTAGAACATCATTTGCGACCATTTTGCGGTTTACCACAAATCAAATCAAATTATTTATTTGCTAGAATGCAGGTATACAAATATGGTTGTCAGAAATTAAAGTGGAGCCATACATTCTGTCCCAGATGGGACATGCAAAATTTAAATTATGTCCATATGAAGCTACAGAGAAGAACAATAATCATTAATAAAATAAAACCACAACAATTACAGGGATAAGGAAATAATCAATTTAATTTTAACTAGACTCTAATTGCCTAACACACTCGGAATTGGATAAATTTTGAAGCATATTGCAAATCCATTACTCTTTACATCCGAAAATACATCTGCTTAATAAAGTTACTAACGCAATGAATGTTGTTGAACTGTCAAAATGAAACCCATTGCTACTGAGAGTGTCTAACCACATCCGTCTGACATCCAGTGAGTGACGAACTGAAATACAGATTTAAAAACGAAATAGGGATGTTTCCTGGGTAAAAAAAAATTGATTCTATCTGGTCCGTCTATCATATTATAGAAAAATATTGGATACGTATATTTTGTTTTATCAAATCAATAAAAATTGACAAATATAAAAGGCATCAAAGATCAGGAGTGGTGGCTGGTGACGTCACTACTCGCTAAAGAGTGTAGCGTGCAGTGACGTCACACGAGTTTTCAACGCATTGTGTCGTCTTAATTTTTCGTTTATATGAAAAAAGAAAAAATACGTGTCTAGTATTTTTTGGAAATCTGACTGGCGGACTAATTAGTATTTTTTTAGTCAACTACCCTATTATAATAAAAATGATTTTATTTCCACTTGTTTAAGAGTTGTCGGCCACGCGTGGGGATTATGGCAAACCCCCTTCCTAATGCCAAGCCTTAGGGAAGGCCTTTGTCCAGCAGTGGGCCTCTATAGGCTGACGAAGAAGAAGAACTGTGAAAATGCTACCAGCAGGGTGTTACGCAGTTATCCTGTTGGATTAAGAAATACGATATTTATTTCGCTTGTAATAGAAACCTAACAGTATCAATTTTAACAAGTATCAATGGGGACATCCGCTAAAAAAATAATTGTAGTATTAGACATGCATGACTACTCATGGCTCGTGTATTAAAATAAATGTGTGTTTTAATGTGGTGTAATAAAGTAATAAAAAACATTTTATATGTTAAGTTAGTCACGTAGACGTTTAGTTCGACTATTGTTATACCCTGGAGGTTCTCGCTCACTTGGTGGTCTATGCAGAAGACTTATACCTAAAGACTGAGCTTCAATATTATCAGAAAAACACGTTTCCCACTTTTTTATTAACTTTACTCTTCGAAAAACTTCTTACAAAGTTTGTGAAATAGGCTCTTAAAAAATTAGCACGCTTTACCATCAACGATTGCATCACTGCTTACCATTAGGCATTGCGGTCAAGCGCTAGTTCAAAATTAATTAAAAAAAAAAAAAGATTTTTTTATATCAAGTCGAAGAGCGCTAAGATCCAAAGTTCTTTCTTTAGATCGGTTAGGTTTAGTCAAATAGGCAGACTAACAAACATTTACAAGTTAAGAATATGTATCGGATTGGATTAAGTATGCTACGCTCAGTATATTTGAACACTGTTGATTTATTAGTATTGCTAAACAGCTTACTTATTTAGTATGTGTCACATCTTACCGGTGCCGAATTTGGTATGTAGAAAGCCATCACTATTAGTCATAGTTTGTGCGCTAAAAATAGAAGTTAACATTATGTGTGGCCAAACGCCTTACAGAATAAAATTATATAAACGGATTAGAATATCACGCTGTATTTGTCCCCGATAACAAACTGACTACTATTTTGCCGTATTCTTATAAACAGTTGATGCCCTTTCGATACGAGCTGCTCAAAGCTTTGATCTGTAGTCTTTTAACATGTTTTTCAAAGAATATTGGAAGAACGTTATTTTAGCTTCATCTGAAAACTTTCCAAAAGCATTTTGGCCACACTTCTGAACTGTATTTTTTTGATTGGTCTGTATTTATTTGTCACTTGACTGTTTGACACTGACAGTTAGTTTGACGTTTTTGTTGTTGTTTGACAGATTTTCCGCGGTCTGTGTGCAGTGTGACCATATGTGGCAGGATCCTGCCTTTTTGGCAGGTTTAACCCTTTATTTTACTCTCTGGCACTTTTGTTTGACGTTTTAGAAATCTGGCAGGATTTGGCACTTTCGGCAGTATTAACAATATAGTATAGCCGCTAGCCGCTACAGCCCACAAAAAGAGTAGGATGCAGTATCCAATTCAAATTCAAATAATACTTTATTCAAGTATGCTTAGATACAAGCACTTTCGAATCATGAGTTACAACCAGAGAACAGAGCAATTTGTTGTTAGGAACAATACAAAATAAATAAAATAATAAAAATCCTAAAAAGAAATGTCAAAAGAAAATAATGTTGAATGTATCTAGACAAAAATTCTTATGTCAAATTTAAAAAAAAAAAATTTAGAATGTTTCTAGAAGGAAATTCTAATGCCAAAATGTAAAAAATTAAATTATGGTTAAAAAATTAATACCTTAAGAGGTAATGGTTCAAAAACAAGCCGAATGCTGCTTGTGAAAGGATATTCTTGAAAATCAATCTGATAAAACAAAAACGCCGAACAGATTTATTAATAAACATGTCGCCTCTATTTTAGTTGTTAGACAGGGCATTAGTGAATATGGTGACTGCGTTTCATTCCAGCCAACTAAAGAAATGACAAAAGCGATGTATAAAGAAAGTGATCCAGAAGAATACGATGCTAATAGGAATGTGTAATTTAATTCAGTTCACTTTTAGACTTTAAGATCTATTATTTATCCTACTAATATACATATAAAGCTGAAGAGTTTGTTTGTTTGTTTGAACGTGCTAATCTCAGGAACTACTGGTCCGATTTGAAAAATTCTTTTTTCGTTCGATAGCCCATTCATCGAGGAAGGCTTTTGGCCATATAGCATCACATTGCAACCAATAGGAGCGGGGCATTTTTAAAAAAAAAAGCCTGTGAATCCGTGTGGCACAGCTAGTTTTAAATAAAACTTCAAAAAATAATGTGTTTATTTATTTTAAACTTTTAAATTATATTGGCATTATTTTGGCATTTTATGCTTTTGATTGTGGCAGGATTTGTCAGTTTTCTTGTCTATAAGCCCCGCACGATGATATTGCGATTGGCGGCCATCTTGGTGACGTAGTCGAACTCGCACCGTCGGTACCGTTCGCAAGTTCAGTCCGCGCTTACCCACTTACGCACATCGAATATTTTTGTTAGCTTTTTGTTTTTGTTATCCTGTTTTATTGTTGTTCTTGAGTTTTGTTGTTTAGTTTTGTTAACTGTTACTCGTTAAAATGAGTAAGAAATTAATTAATAGTCGTGCTCGTGAAATTATAATTAAAGTGGACAATTATTTTGTTAAAGAGAAAGAGGATTGTAAGTTAGTTCTTGAAAGTATAAACCGTGCTTTAAAAAGTGCTTCGGACATTTTAATACCGAAGCAACTGCTTACAGTTATTAAAAATATTTTGCAAAATTCTATCAAAGTCACGGAGTGTGTGGCATGTGCCACAGGCCTTGCAAAAAATACTGTGACGAAATTGAGACGAGACCATGAGTCAACAACAGCCAGTGGCAGCAAAATGAGAACTCCTATTAAAGGAAAAAGACAAAAGAAGAAATATTTCGATGGGTTTTCCTTAACAGCTTTAAGAAATATTATAGATTCAATGTGTACGGTGAGGAGAGAAATACCCACAATGCGCAAAATCTTGGCGGCTTCAAAAGTAGACCTTAATTATACTGGTAGTGAAACTACATTAAGAAAAATAATTAAATGTGATTTAGGCTACCAATTTAAACGATGCTACAAAAAAGACTGGCCCTAATTCAAAGACCCCAAATTCAAGCGTGGAGGGCTAAATATTAACGACGTATGAAAGAAAATGACTCGCTTGGTAATAACAAAAGACCCGTTATTTATCTCGACGAAACGTGGATACATGCACACTAAACGGTAGAAAAATGTTGGCAAACAGCAACCGATGGAGTGAGGCGGAACGACAACCCCGGCCGCCGATGGATAATAGTTCACGCGGGAAGTTAAAGCGGTTTTGTTGACAATGCCCTTTTAATGTTTAAAGCAGACACCAAAACGGGGAATTACTATGATCAAATGAATGCTGAGTATTTCACCAAGTGGCTTACATACAAAATAGTACCCAACCACGCAACTCCAAAATTGTGATGGACAACGCCCCTTATCACAGTAGGGATGAGAATAGGCCCCAAGTATGAACAATAAAAAACAGTTGATTGTTGAGACTTTCCCAACGACAGTACAAAACCTGAACTGTATTTATTAATTAAACGGCACAGACCGCCGAAAAATTATAAAATTGACAATTTATTAGCTGGCAATGGCCATGAAGTCGTTAGATTACCATCTTACAACTGCGACCTCAACCCCATTGAGTACATCTGGAATCTGGTAAAGATGAGGGTGTCAGAAAAGAATGTGGAGCAGTTGGAAAGTCGCATTGAAGCTCTGACGTTGGAGTCGTTGGCGTCAATAACTCCAGATGACTGGCGAAAGGAAGTCAATCATGTTAAACGGCTTGAAGAGGAATACCTATTGGAATAAAGATCGAATAATTGACGAGTTATTTGTCATAAATACGGCGACGACAGTGAATCGGAAACGACAGACACAGAAAGCAGTTATGATTCGGAAGACTATATACATTTTTTTACATATTATCCTGGTTTATTTATAAGCTGATAGATGTAGGTAGTAATTAAAACATGACTACTACACAGTGGACTCTGGTTTAATTCCCGCTCGCAAATTAACAGAAATGTAGTTAGAAAAACATAGTATACATGTAAGAAAGATATACGAATAGGTAAGTATATTTTTCTTACGTCTACAAAAAATATTTCCTTGAAATTTTTAATAATGAAAGTTTATTTGTCAGAATATGGGTGAGTAAGTATACCTAAGAAAGAATGTTAAATGCAAAATTAATATTAATTTTATTATACATACACTCTTTATAAAGAGTGTAATAAAATTATAAAATACAAATAAACCCTTAACCCTAATATTAATTTATACATACACTCTTTATAAAGAGTGTAATAAAATTATAAAATACAAATAAACCCTTAACCCTAATATTAATTTTGCATTTAACATTCTTTTGCTAGCTGTCCTTTTGTGTGACAGATGACGTCACAACGCTGTTATTGTGACAAGGTTCCATCGCAATATCATCGTGCGGGGCTAGTAAGTGGGGCAGGATCTCTAATTTAAGGTTGGTCACACTGTCTGTGTGTTGTTTTGTTTACGTTACGGTTTGTTTTGTTGCAAAAATAATAAAATGCAAAATTGTGGTGTCTCTTCCACAAGGGCCAGAGATCAAGAGTTGAAGTTGAAATCATAAATTAATACACAATATCAATTGTAATGGGTACTCGTTAACCAAAATGAACCCTGAAACTTCTCAAGCTTGTATGCAATGCGTGAATTGCAGCATTAGCATAAAACGATTAAAAAGACGATGGATGACGAAAGAAAGTGAAGAATTACGCCAATTATTGAATGATTGGACATGCAAGGAGGTGATTAGAATCATAATTATTACCTATATTAGTCCAAAATTATGTTACAACAACGCATTGCGCTTGAAAGAGTTAGAGGTTCCCGGTTGGCATAATAATGTTGATAACATTTGCTAGCTGGGACGAATGGCTCAACGTATTTCTGAAGCCCCCTCCAGGGTCTTGGTCCCATCCACGAACTGACCGTGGCAAGCATAGCCTAGCCGAATTTTACGAGTTGTGGGTTGTAAGCTCAAATCTGAATAGAAAGTTTTACAAAAACTATTTTATCGGCTCTTAAAATGGTGAAGAATAACTTATTGACCAGTAAGCCCAATACTGAAAAAATTTACATGTGGTTCTTTTCCTTTTTTACATGGTCTTCAAATGATCTGGGCAATATTATGCCTGGATTATATAAGAGGCAGATCTCTGGGTTTGTTTCGGTTCTTCATCTCAGAGTCAAATAGGATATGCCAAACACATCCAGTGGAAAAAAATTATTGAAAAATGTTTAACCAAAACCTACTCACAGAAAATAATTCATATTGTTTACTAACCCATACTAGGCCTGCCTGGTGGATTACGGCCCACTCCCTCTTACGGAGAGGATTCAGTACGAGCAGTGGGAATATTGTAGGCAGATTATGCAAAGCTATGCTAAACAATCAAAGGAGATACCTACTTAATTTTAAGAATATTCAGAGTTTTGATCTGTCTCAATCTGTTCAAAATACATTTGCCATAATTCCCCATAAATTTAAATGAAAATGCAAACATTCAAGAAGAAAAAAAAGTGTTTGGCACTTGGACTGCTGCGGTAAAGCTAGAATTTTTGTTATGAACTTATGCAATATTATAATTATGAATTTATTTTTGGGATTGAAAGTTTTTGAGATTATTTCTGAGATGGGATTGTAAACAGATTAGAATAGAATACTCTGTCATGTTTTTTTTTAAAATAATTATAAACTAGTGCTTGACTGCAATCGTTGATGGTAAAGCACACTAGTTTATTAAGCCTATTCACTTAAAAAACTAAGGAATAGGAAGGATGACGGCGGTTGAGCGAGGTGATGCAATGTTAAACCCAAGACCAACACAATCAAACAATGCTGCGCTAGAGGGAGATTGATCTGGAGACTCTCCACCACCAAACTCCCGACACAACAAGATATGGCGCATCGTACCCGCCACACATCGCAACACAACTGCTCAGACCCGTCCTCCGTACGGCTTCACCAGACATCATGCACGACGAATTGCTTGGCGGCAGGCGGCAAGACTTTGTCTGGTGGGTGGTAACTTATGCCAGCAGCCGATGTTATGGCCTACCACCTAAAACAGCATAATTATAAATTACAGAACATAAATATGCAAATATTACACAGAAGGTGATATATTGGATGGTCTTATTGCTAAGACTGACCTTTTACAGACATCCTTTGGATGGAATACCACGGATAAGGAGAGATAACTAGTGTATGTAGTCTACATGTTTACTATTTAGATGTACTGTGATTACCTTTTGAATTACATAAATTGTGTCTTCAGACTGCTGTCATTGCGAAATTCGGAATTCAATATTTTCCCGAGCCACAACCGAATTTTCTTTTATGAATTACATACAGTATGTTAAATAACAGAGGGCGTTCCCTTAAACTCGTTAATATATATCATTAATAGATTAAAATAAAATTATCAACATAGAAAAATAAGGATAAAAAAACCCGAATAAAAAAAAATTCTAATTGGAAATAAATTTGAAACCTCCTGTTTTAAATCAAAATAGTAGTCGTCATGTATAAATAAATTGCGACGTTGCCATCTTTCATGTTCGCGTGTACAGTGTGTTTCTTTTACATGTCAATTTAAAATTTTTTATTGAATATTTTCATATTGGAAAAAATTTTAAAACATTTTGTTTTCGAATGGAAATATTTTTTTTAGCATGTATGTATGCTATACTATTTCGGGTTAACGGGAACGCCCTCTGTTAGTTAACATACTGTATATACAACGTTATTTTTTCTTTATATAAAACCTGTTTACAGTTTGTTAAAAAAAAAAGAAGTAAAAAGCAACTGAATCGATTCCAATAATTTTTACACCATTTTATATTTTTTTCAAAATATATTTAAAAATGATGCAGGGTGGTTACCGAGCGCACGACATAGTTCACAGTGGATCATATAGACCTAGGGCCCCGCCGCGCCGCGCCGCCTGTAGGCGCGAGGGGGCGAGCAGCATGTTGACCATATTTTTGTTGGTAACATAACAAGCTCATAACTTTGTGATTTTTCATTACAGCTTTCTGAAATATTATACATAAATTCTTTATATACAAATACGGGACACGTGTTTTCGGTTACGCATATACAAAAAAAACTAGTGCTTGACTGCAATTCCGCCTGATGGTAAGCAGTGATGCAATCGTTGACGGTAAAGCGCACTAGTTTATTAAGCCAGCACATATATAACTTAGGAATAGGAAGGATGACGACAGTTGAGCGAGGTGATGCAATGTTAAACCCAAGACCAACACGACCAAACGATGCTGCGCTAGAGGGAGATTGATCTGGAGACTCTCCACGACCAAACTCCCAACACAACAACATATGGCGCATCGTACCCGCCACACATCGCAACACAACTGCTCAGACCCGTCCTCCGTACGGCTTCACCCGATGCCGATGTTATGGCCTACCACTGAGAAAAAATATTATTATTAATTGCTGCTTATTATTAATTGTAATTTGTAAACTATTAGTAATATTTGTATCTATAACTAGACTATTGAATTAGGTAAGCTTGAGTATTAGTAGCTTGAGTAGTAGTATATTTTTTTAATAAATAAATAAAGCTTCTTTTTTTTGCAGCCTGAAGATAGTGATGCGCTTTGTATTGAATGCTATAACTTATTATTGGTGGCTCATGAAAGTGAAAATAAATCTAGAAGATTCGGCCACAAAAACATATGTCTGCCGTGTGGGAGATCATTAAACACTACTCGGGCATCGCCATTGTTGGACAGTCAACCAGAAAAAAAACTTGTCATTGCTGAGTGGACTCCATCTCATCAGGTAGATTTTATTTTTGTCATCATCACCATCTCAGCGTAAATCCCAGTCGCATCCGAAGCTTTTCAGCTTTGGAGTCTGAGGTCCGCTTTACCAGCCTAATTGCTGATTTTGACTAAACTTCGATATTTGAAGCGACTGCCGTCTGACTTTCGCAACCCGAAGGTGATATCGAAGCATTGCAGTTAGACCAATAGTTGAACTTTTGAGGGCCCCAACAACCCGTAACGACTGCAACTAGATGTTCATATGGCAACCGAGACCAACGGCTTAACGTGCTTTCCGAGGAACGACCAGACCAGTGTAAATATTCATATTCATGCGTACAAATAATTGCACTGCGCGGCGATCGAACCCGCGCCTCCTTCCGCAGCGGTCGCGTTCGCTACCGCTGCGCCACGGAGGCTGTCGACAGTACTCATTGTATAACAAAATTAAATTGCAATTTTCGGCGTCTTTGCCCTTCAAAGAGCGTCGCCTCTCGTCATACAATTGTCCAGATTTGCTAAATAGTTGTTCACTTGCTACGCTGGTAGGCGGCGCAAATGAAAACTTATTTGCTGAAGGCCTAAGCTCCTTATAAAGTGACGAAAACCAATACTCAAAAATATTACTCTCTAAGAAAGCGAATTACAATCTCGGTAATGACCGAGAATCTTGGCCGAGAACCTAAATACATTCCTCGCTTGGATTTGTAACCGAGAATGCAGAGATAGAGAGTTATAGACCGAGATACCAGTTGAGTCTTAATACAAAGGTGGTCACCTTTTTTTTGTTTTCGGGGGAAACCTTCAAAAGGCAGTGTGGGATTTTTACCTCACTAAAACCACCCCGATGATCACCATCTGCGCGTAGGGGTGGTCCCGGTTCCTCTTAAAAGGCCAATTCCGGAACCCTCCCTGCGCAACGCCTGTAAGGCACATCCCAGGGGAGACTAAGAGAACCTCCTATCCTATGCACGGTAGCACATGACCACGGTGCCACTGCCTTCCTTGTCAATTAGTGGGCAGGCAGAGTCCCCGCTCTGCGCGACCCCAAATGTCCACAAAGGTGGTCACCTAGGGCCAATCGTGTCAGGTGCTAATTTCTAAAGCTATGACGAGTTCCACTTTCTTTTCAGGTGAAGAGATTGGAGCGTGTTTGCTTGAGGTGTTGGTCAAAAGTACACCGGCTCGTGAAAGACAGAAACGAAGTACAATCCCAGACCAAGGGTGTAAAAGTAAAAATTGAACCTGTACATTCAAGTCTTGCACTTGGAGATGGTGAACTAGACATTCCTGCCTCACCGTACTCCCAGTCTGAAGACGAAGAGGAAATTGTAGGGGATAACAACCATCAATCACACTCAATCTCTTTGGGCAACTACAAGAGAGCAGCTGCTTCTTCTTCCCGCTGTATTTTTAAAAACTGTGGAAATTCAGGGCTAGTTATACCCAGTAGAGCTATTGTAGAACGTTTAATAATTGATTATTCCTACTATATACCGCTCAGGAGTCGTATTTGCAAGCGCCATCAAATTAACACCCATAAGGAATGGCGAAAATTGGTTAACGACAGCAGAATTACAGATTTCACCGAAAAACATTTGGAAAATCTGCTGTCTATACTTAGGTACACTGGATGCAATAATTATTGCAAGAAATTTGATTTTAAGATGAAGCAAGACGAGCAGTTATGTAATTATGTATTAGGAGTTGATTATATAACGTATGAAGAAATGCTAAAAGATGTAACGATCAGTAAACGTATGTGGTCCGTCAAAAAAGCTTTAGCTATGTACTTAATGAAGAATCACACTGGTTTCAGTGATAATAAAATTTCTAAATTTTTTGGTGTTACCAAAAAATATACTAAAAACGTTATTATCAAGGTCCATAACATTTTAGCCCGTCTTGGCGCTGATAGCGTTATTCATTTGTTAATAAAATAAACTAAGGTTAAGGTTCCGTTCTTTCATTTTGTTAAGAAAAGGTAGAAAAATAAACATGTCGTGGATAACGATATCATTTTAATAAAAGTTGTTCATTTGATTTATGTAGTAGTGGGGAAAACGCTCTGACGTTATTTTGTAATGGCGGCACGTGAAACGAGTCATTTATAGAGAGTATACGACGGTATTTTTTGTATATGCGAAACCCGAAGTCCAATATTTTTAAGTAAATAATCTATGTACAAAGTTTCAAAAAGATATCATGAAAAACCACAAAGTTATGGGGTTGTTATCTTGGTTGTCCCAACAAAATACGGTCAACACTTGCCCAACCGCGCCAGTGCGGCGGCGCGGCGCACGGGGGTTGAGGGGGGCACTGTCTCACTGTGCTAGTACTTACTATGTTTTACCGCCAGCTGTGTCGTGCGCTCGGTAACCACACTGCAACAATTTCTAAATGTATGTAATGTTTGTCTGGAACAATTTGCCAGCGACGGTGTTTCCGTCACATTACAATTTGAGTCTCTTCAAGGCTAGAGTGAATAGGCTCTTAATAAACTAGCGCGCTTTACCATCAATGATCGCATCACTGCTTACCATCAGGCGGGATTGCGGTCAAGCGCTGGTTTATAGCTTATATATAAAAAAAAAGTATTTGGGAAAAAATATAACATGGTGTAAAAGGATTGGAATCGATTCAGTTGCTTATTCTGAACAAACTATATTCAGTATCGTATTAAGAAAAGATAACATTGTATATGCTCTTGAGGATTAGGTAGTCGTAAGTTTTACATCAAATCCTTGTTAATGTTAACTTGTGATCCTGACAATAAAAATTGAACATGTTGTTATAATTTTTTTTTTTATTGGCTTTCCTCTATTGATCACCAAGTGGACATTCTAGACATTCGGCCTGCGCATGGAGTGGTCGTTCTAATCACTTACATGGTGAGAGCCTGAGAGGGCATTGTTGCCTGAGGAAGCTGCGCGGTGCGAGAGGGGGAATAGTGGTTCCAAGTTGATGGATCACTGGGCTCTCTCAGTACGTCACCACATCCCGCCTGCACTGCTACCTTAGGCCATGTCTCAGTTAAAGGGTTAAGGTCTAAAGTAGATAAAGTGACATTCTACCAGACATAACGATGTCAGTCAGAGAAAAAAAAATGTGGAACTAACTATAAAGGTCAGAAATGACACCGTCCTTCAGCGCGTTCAAATGCCTCGAAAGTTGTTGCCTTCCATAAAAAACGCAAAACAGAATATCTTTGCCACGTGCTCCGACACGATAGGTATGCACTACTCCAACTGATTATGATGGGCAAAGTAGAAGGGAAGAGGCGCGCTGGACGAAAGAGAATATCGTGGCTGCGAATCACCGGAGTGGACCGGCATTACTTCCCCCGAAAAACTGTTCCGACTCGCCGTTGACAAGACCAAGCGCAAGAAGCTGATGGCCAATCTTCAGGATTGAAGAGGCACTGGAAGAAGATGAACTATAAAATGCGTAACAAAGTATCAATAATGATCTGAAATCTGAATCTGATCAATCTTGCTAGTCGCAAGCCGAATGATGTCCACTGATGGACATAGGCCTCCCTCAAGCACCTCCACATCGACCAATTCAGTGCTTCTCGCATCATCGGGTTCTTGCCACTTTAAATAAGGTCGTCCTCACGTCGTCGATCCACCTTGTGGGATGTCTTCCAACGCAAATCTTCCGGTACGCGGTCACCACTCCAGCTGTTAATAAAATAAGTTGACGTTTGCTTCTCCAAACATCAGGACCCCAGCAAGGTTACGGCGCGAAATGTTTCACATGCGTCTCTCTTAGTCGCCGTGGAAATCAATCACCTCACTCCCATGCTCGCCACTAGTAGGGTGTTGCGGAAGTAGATCCTTTTATCGCACGATCCCTGGTGTAGGTGTGCCATGGAACGTCGGAGTGATTTTTAGTCAGTAAGAGTGTAACAGACAAAGCTGCCCAAACCAGGGTTATGGACATCCCTGACGTTTTTCCACCCTGAAAAAACGGATCCTTCTAACGGTACGTTGCTACTGCAAAACCTTTTGGCCCCAACAGCAATCTTTTCTGCGAGTGATGTACCTAGCTCACTTGCCCATTAACTCTTCTTCAGGATATCTTGGTCACCTCGGTTCTCCTGTGCATCTTTTCATTTGGAAAATCCCACCCTTTTCGATTGACCTTTAGGTAACTTTAAGCCTTTTGAATAGATCCATTGTTAACGAACACGTTTCAGTGCCTTAGTTTATCACTGGCAACACACACTGGTCGTTGACTTTTGTCTTCTAATACTGCGGCATGTGGGACGAGAAGATACTGCTTAGCTTCGCGAACGTCACTCAGCCGAGTCATATACAACATACCTACTCGTCCCCGACTACATCCTTACTATCTTCGAAAGATTTATCTGCTCAAGAACGTTGTTAACATAACACTATCCCTGTCTGTCCTACCGCCAAAACTAGCCCAATAAGTCTGGTGTTGTTACATAAAAAAAATAAAAAGAAATATCTTTATTATCTGTAGCAACTCTCAGCATGGCCATTAACACTACAATAGTATAGTGGTGAGTGTGCCAAACTCAGTTCTTTGAACATTGCTCGTTAACACTGACGACGTGTTGACGTGGTGGCATGTGGTAATGGCTGTCACACAAGTAAAGAGCGTGTCTATTTGAAAACTAGGCTATTACTAAGGCCCTGGTCGGGAGACAACATCGAACTCCCGGCCACGGTAGGCGCGGGCTTGCGGGTGGTGAGTAGTGGGCAGCTCGCTGCCCGGAATGGACCAGGCCCGAGTCGACGGCGCGTTGTGTTTTACGCGCGCCTCAAAGAGATGTTAGCACATCGTGACAGGGTCCATGAAGACCGATGCCTCCTGGGTCAGGGTTGCGGGTTGTTTGAAAAAGAAACCGCGGCCCTGGCGCATAGGCAAGTGAATAAACACGGGTGGGTTTTAGTAAAAGTCTGACACGAACTTCCGCTGCGCCCAGAACGGGAGAAGTCATTTGATGATTTCCCATCCCAAACAAAAAAAAGGCTATTAATAGGGAATTCATATTTAATAGAAAAACCCAATGACAAAGAACTGGATAGCGAACAGCACCCTAATAACGCACTATTACTATCAATTGGAATCATTTTGAAGCATATTGCTAGTCCATTGCTCCATACAGTCCATACATATATTCGAAAATATGTCTGCTCAGCATCTTAAACAACGTAGTGAATGTTGAACTGTCAAAATGAAACTCATTGCTACCGATATTTTTACCCAATTACCCTACAGGACTGATCTTGCCGGGCTTGGTCGCCGTGCTTGCAACCATGAGACTGCGAGCTTTAATTAATAATTTGTTGACTATCTTCTCTCATGTCAAGGTTTAGGAACTCTTTGAGGCAGTACCTATATCTGTGTTCGCGTTTGAGTTTCCAACATGTAGATGAATAGGAAAAAATACTTCAGTACCAATTCCATAAAGTTTTTACGATAGGTACCTGAATAGTACCTACCATTATCATACATTCTGAACACACACTGACAGCCTGCGTGGTGTAGCGGTAGCGGACTCGGCCGCTGCGCAGGGCGTACAGTGCAAGTATTTGTATGCATGAATATTTGCACTGGTCTGGTCGTGCCTCGGAAAGCACGTTAAGCCGTTGGTCCCGGTTGCCATACGAACATCTAATGGCAGTCGTTACGGGTTGTTGGAGCCCTCAAAAGTCCAACAATTGGTCTAACTGCAATGCTTCGATGTCGCCTTCGGGTTGTGGAGGTCAGACGGCAGTCGCTTCACGGAAAATGTCGAAGTTTAACCATATCAGCAGTTGAACTGGTAAAGCGGACCCCAGACTCTAAAGCTGAAAAGGCTTCGGATGCGACTGGGATTAACGCTGTGATGATGATGATTATTATTCATTCTGAAATCAATATAATTTGCATCTCAGTAAGATAAGATAAGATTTTATTTGCATAAACATGTGTGTGTACATACATAAAAAGTGCATACAAGGTAGTAAAAGGTAGGTAGGTAGGTAAGGTAGGTAGGTAGTAAAGTTCACATATGATTAACTTAAAATAACATCGACTGGTAACAAAATAGGCAATAACATCAGCCGCCGGCATAAGTTACCACCCACCAGACAAAGTCTTGCCGCCAAGCGATTCGTCGTGTTCCGGCATGATGTCTGGTGAAGCCGTACGGAGGACGGGTCTGAGCAGTTGTGTTGCGATGTGTACCGGGTACGATGTGCCTAATGTTTTTGTGTCGGGAGTTTGGTCGTGGAGGGTCTCCAGATCATCCTCTGGCGCAGCATCGTTGGTCGTGTTGTTGGGTTAAACATTGCATCACCTCGCTCAACTGCCGTCTTCCTTCCTATTCACTCAGTTTCTTTGAGTGAATAGGCTTAATAAGCTAGTGCGTTTTGCCATCAACGATTGCATCGCTGCTTGCCGTCGGGCGGGATTGCAGTCAAGCACTAGTTTATAACTAATAAAAAAAAAAAAAATGTTTATTTACCTATTAATTAAGTAAATGTTTTTTTCTTCTTGGCTTTGTCCCTCTTGGACATTAGCCACAACAAAAAAGTAAGTCAATTTGTGGAGGTTTCCAAACAGACCATATTTTTTCTTAAAATTTGTTTTTACAAATATGCTAAAAGTAAGTACAAATTATAAGTACTTAATTTTTGCTATTTTTCTATGACATTTTAGTAGATACTGATCCAAAGTAAAGTGATGAGGAAGATTGGAAGAAGGGGTTTATCTAAGTTTTATTCTCTCAGCAAGTGGTCAATATTGACTTAATAAATGGACAGCTTCTTAGGTGTCACTATCTAAAGGTACACATGAAAGGTCGTAGTGCCAATGTTAATTTGAGCACAGTTGCGTCACTGACATCGCCGTGCATCATATGCGAGATAACAACACGGAATGACGATAAAAAGATATTTCTAGCATATTGTAATATGAAAGTGAAGCTAGACGTTCTGTCTGTACTGATACGGGGAGGGCATAGATCAATATGGCTTCTAACATTCTAAAGAAAGGCGTGATATAGGCTTTTTCTAGAGGTATAAAGAACAGGGTGCAGTAGCGGATTTACACACAGGCTGAGTAAACTGCACCTTAATCGGCGAACATATTTTCTGATCGTTTCAGTTGATATGATTTTAGTGTAAAATAATATCAACTGCGGTCCAAACAATCCCAACTAGTCGCAATCATTTGCCAAAAATGTGTTCGATTAGGCTGCTGAATCCTATGGCGGCAGATTTTTGTGGCGGCAAAGTCGGGAACCGCGTTTTTCTGCTGCACACCTCATAGAAATCAAAAAGATTTCCGTATAATGGCTTTAGGTTTTCTTATGTTTTACAAATAGAAAGACAAAATTGCAATTTTGACTATATTCTTGGATTGTAAAAATAATCTAGGACATAATAATTGTAGAGGCAAAAGGGCGGCAAAAATCTTTCTATAGTGCTGCCCTGCTATCTATGATCTGTCCACTGCTCACCGGCCGCAAGCCGCGTCTACGGTGGCCGGAAGTTCGATGTTGTCCCGACCAGGGCTTCCACTGCGGCGGTTAGTAGCGCGAGGGCGCTAGGATTCCCGCTCCCTCACGCGCTCATCACTGCTTCGCAGATGGAGGTGACGGCCTGCCATGTACTCTCGCTCCGGACCATGGGCTGGGCCAGGGCCGGACGTGAGAGATCGCCGCCGATCGCCGCCATGAGTGCCGCCGCGGTGCTCTACCCAAGCCGGGCAGACCTCCACCGTACGCTCCACCGTGTCCTCGATAACACCGGCCCTTTAACTGCCCATTTCTTCCTGCCTTTTGGCGTGATGTAATGTCATGTTATCAACATCAAACTGAACATCAATTAGGCAACTAAATAGCTAAAATTGTCGCCACAAACTTACAAAAAATTTTCTACATCAGTTTTGCCACATCCAAAACTTTTATAGGTACTTCAATGTTGCCAGTTAATTACCTTAAGGTCAGTACAGATAATATGACCTACAATTAAAAGGGATAACGGGTTTAATTTTCAACACGTCGTCGTTTAGTAGGTACCTATATGAACGACAGTTAATAGTTTGGTAAAGTAGGAAGCATAACCCGTTAGTGGCTATTTATGGTATTTAATTATGGTTTACATAGGTAATTAATATATCTGTGATATTATCAGTATGGGAAATTCGAAAGTGTTAATAGTAAAATGTTAACTTAGGGGCATTAGTATCGTAAGCATTAATGCAATGTCTGGATGCAATATATAATACATATAGTACAGTCAATCTGTCGAAAATTAAAGCCCCTCGTGAAAAAAAGTGCCACAAGATGAGTGTTGGTTTTCTTATTGTAAAATGACGTCACGAAGCTACCCCGAAGGTGGACATCTTGAACTCTTAGCGGTTTTTCGAAAAACACAAAAAAAAGTAAAAAAAAATGAAATGCATTTTTCTCGATTTTTATGCATTTTTGAACATTTTCTTAACAGAATTGTAGAGGGCGCTGCGCTCTACAATTTATGTCATTGTTGCAATGTCTTACATCAAAAAACGCGCATTGTAGGTGGCGACAAAGTATAAAAAAAATACTTTTAATACATTTATATAGATTATCTCCTTTCATGTTAAATTCCTTTCCTTTATCCTTTTATAAACAACTAACTCGTTACCTTCAATCAAAACAAAAATTATAAATATTTAATATGTCTATGTCCAAAGCACAAACCGTGTGGTGCCAAAACTAAAAAAAAAAGAAACTGTCTAGCCGAAAAAATAATGTTGAATAAAGAAAAGATAGAAGATGGAGTTTTTGGCGGGAAAGTCAAGCTGAGTGTCACGCTCATTTTTCTTTGGACGTTTAAAATTATTTATAGTGTTGTTTACTAAATAAAAGTGCGTCATTTATGTAGTAAAAAGTGCTTTCAGTAAATAATTCATAAAGAACAGTGAAATATCGCAGCATAATGGCCTCATCATGACTTTGACTCAAACCTTCTCGTAAGATGGTTCACGCGGCCGTCTTTTTCGACATGAATAATTCATTACGTGACATTGGCTAAATGCACAAACCGTGCGAAGCCAAAAAAGAAAGAAATAAGAAAAGAAAGATAACCATTTAGGTGGTTCAAACCTGATTTATATAAAATCCATGTTTTGTAATAAAAGGGAGTATGTCTGTGCCGATGAACAAAAAGTACGGCGCGGTGTTAAAATAAAATGACCGTTTTAGCATACGAGTTCACGAGGGTAATTGCGTTACACACTATCAGTAGCAATAGGTTCCATTTTGACAGTTCCACAACATTCATTGCGTTATTTACGTTGTTGAAGATATGGAGCAATGGATTAGCAATATGCTTCAAAATTATTTAAATTGATAGTAATAGTGTTTTACGTTATTAGGGTGTTAGAAACGGTGCATCGGTAAACGTAGTGTGGAACCCTCTTCAGTTAGGAAGGTGGCTGGGACAGATTGGATAAGGAAGGTGGAGAACAGGGTGTTGTGTCGCACTCCAGAAGTAGTGGATAAGGCTCGACCGAGAAAGGTCTTTCGATCTCGGCTGAGGTCGAAAAGGAGAATAAAATAATGAACAATTTGTCCTGTCTTCAAGGCTAGAGTGAATAGCGCACTTTACCATCAACGATTGCAGCACTGCTTACCATTTTTTTTTTTGTTGGGATGGGAAATCATCAAATGACTTCTCCCGCTCTGGGCGGAGCGGAAGGGCGTGTCAGATTTGTACTGACTAAAACCCGTGTTTCTTCACTTGCCTGTGCGACGGCCAGGGCCACGGTTTCTTGTTTATCCAACCCGCAACCCTGACCCAGGAGGCTTCGGTCTTCGTGGACCCCGTCACGATGTGCTGACATCTCTTTGAAGCGCGCGTGAAACATGACGCGCCGTCGACTTGGGCCTGGTCCTTACCTACCGGGCGGCGAGCTGCCCAATGCTCACCGCCCGCAGGCCTGCGCCTACAGTGACTAGGAGTTCGGTGTCGTCTCCCGACCAGGGCGTCTCCTGCGGCGGCTAGTGGCGTGAGGGCGCTGGGATTCCCGTTGCCTCACGCGCTCCGCTTCCTCCTTTGCCAGCATCACTGCTTCGCTGAAGGAGGTGACGGCCTGCCATGAACTCCCGCTCTGGACCATGGCCTGGACCAGAGTCGGACGCGAGAGATAGAAAGTAAGATCGAAAATACATTTATTCAGCACAGACTTAAAGACACGCAATACATCTAGCATTTATACAAATACATCAGGTAGCAACAAAATAAAAAAAAAAACAAATAAAAAAGTAGAATAAAACACCAAACAAAAAGTAAAAAATCCCTGTTTAACAATAGCAGCAAAGTGTGCCTCGTAGCTGCACCAAAAAGGTCCAATTCAGCAAAAATGCCAGAAGAACTAGTGCCTGACGCTGGTTTTCAACCGAACAACATGATGTGAGTAGAGGTGACAGATGTTAATCAGTTTTATACAACATAACGCGTGTACCTATGCATACTTAAATCAAAATAAATACGTGTTAGATAATACAAAAAAAAAACCGGCCAAATGCGAGTCCGACTCGCACACCGAGGGTTCCGCTGTACAAACGTAGCGGTTTACAATTTATGACGTACTAGCTTTCCGCCAGCGGCTTCGCCCGCGTGGAGTTCGGTTATATCGCGCTGTTTAAATTCCCCTCAGGAACATCAAATTTTTCCGGGATAAAAGGTAGCCTATGTTCTTTCTCAGGGTCTAAAGATTGTCTGTGCCAAACTTCATCAAAATCGGTTGAGAGGTTTAGGCGGGAAAGCGTAACAGACAGACAGAGTTATTTTCGCATTTATAATACTAGCATTGATTTAGAATTTTTCACAGTTTAGAGGCAATTAGATTTAAGAAGTGTTTGATATGAATTTCAACTTTAATATCTCTACGCGTTCATGTGAAAAAGGGTAGGTAGTAAGTTTATAATTATTAAAAAAATATTTTATGTCATGTAAGCAAAAATAATATTTTAATATTTTATGTAACTTCAAATTTATCATTTTCACAATTTTTCCTTTATCTGTCTGTACTATAATATAATGTTGCTTCGTGCCGAATTTCAAGATTCTGAGTTCACGGGAAGTACTTTGTAGGCAAAGAGATTTAAGATATATAGAGAGGGTATGTGTCAAAATGGCATAGAAAAACTGTGATCCCATGGCTCAGTTCCGCCATCTAGTACAATATAGCAAAATTAGATCGACAATTGGAGACATCAAAATAGTAAAAATGAAATAAGTTTATATAAAATATATTCAGCTATTGCCCGGTAGGTGGCCAGTGTGGTCTATGTTGCCAGATCCGATTTAATACCCTAGTATAGTTCAAATCGGGTAAATAAATATTGAAAAGTAAATAAATTAAGTGAAACTTGTCTTGTACAAACAAAAACTGTTTTAGAATTTTATTCGCTACTATTCATTTACCGTGACACCGTCTATTGGCATTTTAGATGTTTTATGCTTACGAATTATTTTAACGCTCAGTTTATTGCGATTTTTGAGTGTAATAGACCTTTTAGGCCATAAAGCGCATTTTGTTTTGCAATTTTCGTTTGCATTTCGTTTTTAGCAAAATTATTCTTTTTACACGTTTGTTTGCAAATATTTTTAAATGGCAATGCAAAAAACTGTGGTAGGGTTTGTATCATTTCGATATAAAGTTATCGATAATATTCAAAGAAGTTACTACGACGATGTTTTGTCGCATTATGATAGCTTGAAACAAAAAATTAGGAAGCAGAATAATTATGGGTAATTTCAAGTTTACAAGTTTCTTATTTATATAATTCTTTTAATATAATAGGCGTTAAAGTTTAAAATTGCCGATTAGTACTGAAAATCTAAATAATTGCATATTTTTTAATTTTTAAATAATTCATTTATAATCAATATACAGTATGTTAAATAACAGAGGGCATTCCCTTAAACTCGTTAATATATATCATTAATAGATTAAAATAAAAATATCAGCATAGAAAAATAAGCATAAAAAAATCCGAATAAAAAACTAATTCTAATTGAAAATAAATTTGAAACCTCCTGTTTTAAATCAAAATAGTAGTCGTCATGTATAAATAAATTGCGACGTTGCCGTCTTTCATGTTCGCGTGTACAGTGTGTTGCTTTTACATGTCAATTTAAAATTTTTATTGAATATTTTCTTATTGGAAAAAAATTTAAAACATTTTGTTTTCGAATGGAAATATTTTTTTTAGCATGTATGTATGCTATACTATTTCGGGTTAACGGGAACGCCCTCTGTTAGTTAACATACTGTATAGGAAGGTCGTTTATGCCTTTGTGATAGAACTCTGAGGATCTAGACTGCACAAACTGTGTGAAAGCAGAACTGCCTCCTGGGAAGAAAACTTCTTGTCACGTAGATAATTGTCCAAATCACGACAAAAATGGTAGTCTGCTGGAGCAAGACCTTTACAAGATTCGTACGCCATTATCTTTAAAAACGGCAAAAAATCACGGTTATTGTATGGGAGCCCGCCTTCAGTATTTATTTTATTTTAATTATTTATTTGTAATTTGAATATATAACCAAATATTCTGTGAACATTTTAAGCGTCTATCTGTTTCCGTTATTAATATGGAGCAAAAAACGGCAAAAATTCACGTTTGTTGTATGGGAGCCCCTTTAAATATTTTATTATTTTTATTCTTAATACTTGTTGTTATAGCGGCAACAGAAACACTAACACAATCTCTGGAAATTACAACTGTCTCGCTATTACGGTTTATGAGATACAGCCTGGTGACAGACGGACAGACGAACAGAGAAGTCTCATGAATAGGGTTCGTTTTACCTTTTAGGTACGGAATCCTCAAAATCACAAAGTAGCTCGCAATCATTGTACTACATATACGTACCTACATATTTTATGAATATATTTCATTATAAATAAGTTATGTAATCTATGTACTTATCCACTTAACCGTAAATTTTATTCCAATTTTTACGGTTAAGTAGAAAAGTATTAAAATAATAACTTACTATTTCATTTCTAATACAAGGTACCGATTCTTTTTTTTTTAAATTTGATCGACAAGTCTTTCCAAAGTAGATAACTTCTCTTTTAAAATGCATTGAGCATAATTTCGATGAATGAGACGGAAGCCACATTTCTTCTCTACGGTCTATCTGGACAAATCGTATCCACTTTTTCCCTACGACATTATTTTTATTCGGAAACCAAAAATAACAAAAACCTAGATAAATGAATAGTAATTGTTTATTCAATTTTGTTTAATAATATGATATGATTATGTTTAAATAGAGTTAATAATAAATAAACTTGAAATATAGTAATATTTTAAGTTTATTTAGCTATATTTTAAATGTCAATAAAATACAACAAAATGTATTCATCTTAATAAGTATTATCGATAACTAAATCGATACACAACATTACTACATCTCTACAAGAAAATAGTAAAACTACTCAACAATAGAGGGCGCTTGTTACAATAATGGAAAATTTTCTAGAACTAAGATTATTTAAATTTGAATTGCAGACGAAATATAAATAATTCATAGAAAAACATTCCGAAGTTAGGTCCAGTCGTTTTACTATAACGAGATGTACAGTAACACAAAGCGCAACATGGCATATTTCCTTAGAAAATGTTTATTCTTGGTGGACACAAATTACGTCCTGACGCGCAGACTAGACTGAGCGACTTTTAACCAAGTCGATAAAAGTATTGGCTTACGATTTTGTTCGTGATGTCCTGTCTATTGTAAATATAATTTTAATGTCTTTGCTTGTAGGTTTTGATTCCCTAGCGTGTGACGGAAATTCGTCTAAGGTGTCGGTATAAACTGCTGTATCTTTTGATCGCTTTAACTTAAAAGTTTGATTTTTTCACTGCTTAAAGGGACAATAGACCTAGGTATTTGGTATAAATTTCAATTTGATACCTTTATTAGTTCGTGAGAAATAAGGTAGTAAGTTTCATTTTATTAAAATATATTTATTATATTATATAACTAAAAAAATGTGATTTTCGCAATTTTTCCTATATTTGTATTATATGACAATCCTTCATGCTAAATTTCAAGATTCTGAGTTTACGGGAAGTATCCTGTAGGTTTTGATTCCTTTGCGAGTGTCGAAAATTTGTTGATAATATCGACATATCGGCTGTATCTTTTGATTGGCTTGGCTTAGAAGTTTGATATTTTCACAGCTTAAAGGGACAATAGACCTAGGTATTTGGTATAAATTTCAATTTGATAACTTTATTCGTTCGTGAGAAATAAGTTAGTAAGTTCCATTTTATTAAAATATGTTTATTATATTATATAACTGAAAAAATGTGATTTTCGCAATTTTCCCTATATTTGCATTATATGAAAATCCTTCATGCCAAATTTCAAGATTCTGAGTTTACGGGAAGTATCCTGTAGGTTTTGATTCCTTTGCGAGTGTCGAAAATTTGTTGAAAATATCGACATATCGGCTGTATCTTTTGATTGGCTTGGCTTAGAAGTTTGATATTTTCACAGCATACAGGGACAATAGACCTAGGTATTTGGTATAAATTTCAATTTGATAACTTTATTCGTTCGTGAGAAATAAGGTAGTATGTTCCATTTTATTAAAATATATTTATTATATTATATAACTAAAAAAATGTGATTTTCGCAATTTTTCCTATATTTGCATTATATGATAATCCTTCATGCCAAATTTCAAGATTCTGAGTTTACGGGAAGTATCCTGTAGGTTTTGATTCCTTTGCGAGTGTCGAAAATTTGTTGAAAATATCGACATAATCGGCTGTATGTTTTGATTGGCTTGGCTTAGAAGTTTGATATTTTTACAGTTTAAAGGGACAATAGACCCGAGTATTTCATGTGAATTTCAGCTTGATACGTCCACGCGTTCTTGAGATAAAGGGTGGTGACAGACAGACAGACAGACGGACAACAAAGTGATCCTATAAGGGTTCCGTTTTTTCCTTTTGAGGTACGGAACCCTAAAAACGAGTAGGTAGGTACAAAAATAGTGCGAGATTGACTAATAATAAATAAATTGCTAAAAACGAATAATAAATAAACTAAGAAAATAAATACTGACAAATATAATGATAGACTTTTGCTTGTGTAAATACATAAATTCATTGAACTACCTAAACTTGTTTAAAATAGGATATGTATAGATATAATTACAATCACAGATTAAAAATATATAAAATCCAATCATATAACATCAATGCAAAAAAATGAAAAAAAAAAAATGAAACTAAATGTAAAATAATCAAATTGAAAAAAAAATTAAATGAAAATAATAATCGCCACCGATCGCCGATACGAGGACAAGGCGGTGCTATACCCAAGCCGGGCGGACCTCCACGGTATGCTCCACCGTGTCCTCAGGGCGATTCACACAATGGTGACATCCTGGCAACGAAATTAATTGTTTTTAGAGTCAAAGTTAAAAAACATTATATTACAACTAAAAAACGGTATTTTCGCCCTTCAAAGAGTGTCGCCTTTCGTCAAAATCTAATAAAGAAAGTTGACAGTTTGTAGTAGCTTCATGTGCTGTCGTCTGTAAAAAGTTAATGCTTATTTCACAAAAAATCTCTTCCAGCACATCTGCAATACGACAATAAATACAGCGATGTTGACAGCGAGCGACAGCCTCCGTGGAGTAGAGGTAGCGAACGCGGCCGTTGCTCAAGGAGGCGCGGGTTCGAACATGAATATGAATATTTGCACTGAGACTGGTCGTGCCTCGGAAAGCACGTTAAGCCGTTGGTCCCCGTTGCCATATGAACATCTAATGGCAGTCATTACGGGTTGCTGGAGCCCTCAAAAGACCAACAATTGGTCTAACTGTAAAGCTTCAATATCGCCTTCGGGTTGTGGAGGTCAGACGGCAGTCCCTTCACGGAAAATATCGAAGTTTAGCCAAAATCAGCAGTTAGACTGGTAAAGCGGACCCCAGACTCCAAAGCTGAAAAAGCTTCGGATGCGACTGGGATTAACGCTGAGATGATAATGATGATGATGTAGGCAATGGCCCCGATTCCCGTGTTCAGAAATTATATTAAATTTAAGTTCATTGCATCTTCTCCTTTCCATGTCATTATGAAAAGTACAGAAGATAAAATGTCAGTTTAGACCTGTCAAATTAGTGCGCTTCTGACGTAAACTGGTTTATTTTCAGTCGCCATGTTTATAATCGCGTCTAAAATGTCTATGGAGTATCTTAATTTGACAGGATTAAACTAAAATGTTATCTTCTATCCTTTTCTTAGCGAAATGGAAAGAAAAAGATGCAATTGACTTAAAATTCGTTTGTGAACAACAGCCCCCGTGGCCCCAATGTCTGAAAATGTAAAGGACAGAATTAATAATACAAAAAAAAAACCGGCCAAATGCGAGTCAGATTCGCACACCGAGGGTTCCGCCGTACAAACGTAGCGGTTTACAATTTATGACGTACCTACTAGCTTTCCGCCAGCGGCTTCGCCCGCGTGGAGTTCGGTTATATCGCGCTGTTTAAATTCCCCTCGGGAACATCAAATTTTTCCGGGATAAAAGGTAGCCTATGTTCTTTCTCAGGGTCTAAAGATTGTCTGTGCCAAACTTCATCAAAATCGGTTCAGAGGTTTAGGCGGGAAAGCGTAACAGATAGACAGAGTTACTTTCGCATTTAAATAATACTAGCATTGATTTAGAATTTTTCACAGTTTAGAGGCAATTAGATTTAAGAAGTGTTTGATATGAATTTCAACTTTAATATCTCTACGCGTTCATGTGAAAAAGGGTAGGTAGTAAGTTTATAATTATTAAAAAAATATTTCATGTCATGTAAGCAAAAATAATATTTTAATATTTTATGTAACTTCAAATTTATCATTTTCACAATTTTTCCTTTATCTGTCTGTACTATAATATAATGTTGCTTCGTGCCGAATTTCAAGATTCTGAGTTCACGGGAAGTACCTTGTAGGTTTTGATTCCCTAGCGTGTGACGGAAATTCGTCTAAGGTGTCGGTATAAACTGCTGTATCTTTTGATCGCTTTAACTTAGAAGTTTGATTTTTTCACTGCTTAAAGGGACAATAGACCTAGGTATTTGGTTTAATTTCAATTTGATACCTTTATTAGTTCGTGAGAAATAAGGTAGTAAGTTTCATTTTATTAAAATATGTTTATTATGTTATATAACTAAAAAAATGTGATTTTCGCAATTTTTCCTATATTTGCATTATATGACAATACTTCATGCCAAATTTCAAGATTCTGAGTTTACGGGAAGTATCCTGTAGGTTTTGATTCCTTTGCGAGTGTCGAAAATTTGTTGAAAATATCGACATAATCGGCTGTATCTTTTGATTGGCTTGGCTTAGAAGTTTGATATTTTCACAGCTTAAAGGGACAATAGACCTGAGTATTTCATGTGAATTTCAGCTTGATACGTCCACGCGTTCTTGAGATAAAGGGTCTTGACAGACAGACAGACAGGCAGACAGACAGACAGACAGACGGACAACAAAGTGATCCTATAAGGGTTCCGTTTTTTCCTTTTGAGGCACGGAACCCTAAAAACAATTAAAATCCTAGGTATCCTTATTCCCAGTATCCCTGGACCACACGATGATTTCATTCATATAATAATAAAATTATGAATGACTGCATCGTACAATACAGTGATAATTGCAATTTGCAATAACAACCGTACCGTTTAACCACAGTAGAGAACAGTAGATTATCTAAGGCCGCCCGCAGAGTTATTTGCCTACTCTTGCGTTGAACCCTAGGGTTGTCACTTTGATCTAAATTTATAGAATAAAAAGCATATTATGATTGAATATTTTACCAATTTATAAATTTAGTAAAAATAAAAAGCCTTTATTCACATAACATTTATTATATTAAGTTACAAATTTGATACCGACAAAATTTTTAAGACTACTTAAGTGTAACACTAAATTATATTCTAAAGCTCGTAAATAATGATAAATTTTAAGTGATGTGTGATATGGGAAATCGATATAACTGGTTCTTATCAGAGAAGATTGTAAGTGATGAGTAGGTACTTAAATGTAACACTAACACAATAATATTTACAAGCTAATAACTAATGCTTAAATGATATAAAACATGAGAACGTAACCAATAAATATGTAGTTCTTATGAAAAAGTAGACATTGGTAAAGCTACGATTATGTATGGGTAGCGAATATTTAACAAATGATACCTTACTTTAATAAAACCGCAAAACCTTTTTAGCCTCATTAGTTTCTGAGGTACAATTATAATGATTGTTTATATGGGTACTGTGTAATGTTTATTTATATAATCGGATAGCAACAGCTAGCTCAAATGCAACAAAGGCGCCGCTCGCTTACTCGCTATTAAATTAAAGGTTATAATGTTATAAATAAAATTCTACGCAACCCTAAGCGTTAGTCGGTCACATTTTACTATAATTTTATTAACTTAATATTATGATTAAGACGCCATATTTGGATCAAACAACACTTAAGACAATAGAAAAAAAAATAATAGTAATTTGCAATATTGATTATTGTGAAATTGTCCTTATTACACTATACTCTACAAATAAGTTTACTTAAACGATATTTCGTACTCAATCCTCTGTTTTATAGTAAAACTGGGCTTCTTAAAATAAACTTAACTTTAAACATAGTAGTCAGGAAGTAAATCTGGGAATACAATTATATGGAAAAATGCGACTCAGGTACGCTCTTAATAAAGCAAATAAACTGTGAAACAAACAATACATATATCACATTTTCTAATAAGATTTAAGTTGTAGGTACTTACATTTCTGGTTCAGTAGGAAGTATGAAGAATGATAAGTCCGGATTTGCGAAATCATTATTGAGGCACCCGAAAACACTACAATATTTTTTTCCCCCTTTTGAAGTCATGATACTCGTAATAATTAATATTATGGTAAGTGGCCGGCGAGAATTGACGAACGCGAGCGGTCATGTAATTTACGCGCGTGCTCACAGTCACGCGGCACAGCCCGTATTGCCGCCATCCTCTACCATCCTATATTATGCCAGCGTGTGCGTAAAATCGCGTACCGACACGGCGCTCGGCGCGTACGCATACATTCAAACCGAGAGCGGCTCGTTTATATGAAGATGTTTTACTGTTCTCTGTCTATTGTGGTTTAACACTAGATAACACTAAGATGATTCTAGGAATCATTTCTTATTCATTGTTTATGTTATATTGTTTTGAGATAATGAATGGCATGGTTGTCTTCATATCGTCCAACTATCGACTTATCTTTTAAATGCCGAGAGGTTGAATGACTAATTATTTTGGCGTGAATTAAAAAAATAAACTGTCAATTTTCCCGCGCACTTTTTTACAACCCAGTCCCAAATCTTAGTTGTTAAACAGAACGTCACTCAAAACTCAAGCTCTACTTAAGTCTCGTTTCAAGCCATTTGATTGGTTGAAACTAGTTTTAAGTAATGTTTAAAAAGAGATCAATGCTTGAGTGACGTTCTGTAATACGGACCTTAGAGTTTGGGGTTGAAACACTAGGGCCGCGTTTTGGGGGAAAGTCAAGCTGAGTGTTACGCTCATTTTTCATTGGACTTTTATAATTATTTATAGTGTTGATTACTAAATAAAAGTGCGTGATTTATGTAGTAAAAGTGCATTCAGTAAATCCATACTAATATTATAAATGCGAAAGTATCTCTGTCTGTCTGTCTGACCTGCTTTCACGCCAAAACTACTGAACCGATTGTAATGAAATTTGGTACACAGATAGTCTAGAGTCTTAGAGAGTCCATAGGCTATATAACATCCCGCTATGACCAATAGGAGCAGAGCAGTGACACAAAATGTTGCGAAAATGGGAGCGAATGCGGAGGTACATATTGCTCCCATTATTTTAACAGGCGCTTATAAACTGAAGTTCACGCGGACTGAGTCGCGGGCAATAGCTAGTAATTCATAAGGAACAGTGAAATATCGCAGCATATTGGCCACATCAAGACGGTTCACGCAGCCGTCTTTTTCGACATGAATAATTCATTAAGTGGCATATGTATGTATCATCATCCTAAATCAGTCCACTGCTGGACATAGGCCTCTCCTATTTCACGCCATTCAACTCGGTCTTCGGTCTCTCATCCATTTACTACCAGTCATCCTGCGAAGATCGTTGCTCCACCTAGCCTGAGGGAGTCCCACCTTACGTTTACCGATTCGCGGTCTCCACTCAAGAATACATCTACTCCAACCGTCATCGGTTCTACGGATAATATGGCCCGCCCATTGCCAGTTCAACACACTAAATGTCATGGTGGCCTAGTGGTTAAAACACCAGCCTCTCATGTATGAGTGCGCGGGTTCTATTCCAGGTCAGGCAAGTACCAATGTAACTTTTCTAAAGTTATGTGTACCTACTTTCTAAGTATATCTTGGACACCAATGACTGAAGGTGAAGGAAAACGTCTTCAGGAAACCTGGACTTTTATGTCTGAAATCGCCAACCCGCATTGAGCAAGCGTGGTAATTACGCTTAATCCTTCTCTGTATGAGAGGAGACCTGTGCCCAGCAGTGGGACGAGAAAAAGATTGATGATGATGATGATGATTGCCACTTTAGTTTGCTTATTCTGTATGTAAATAATTATAAACTAGCGCTTGACTGCAATCCTGCCTGATGGTAAGCAGTGATGCAATCATTGTTGGTAAAGCGCGCTAGTTTATTAAGCCCATTCACTTAAAAATCTTAATGAATAGAAAGGAAGACGGCAGTTGAGCGAGGTGGTGCAATGTTAAACCCAACAACACGACCAACGATGCTGCGCCAGAGGGAGATTGATGTGGAGACCCTCCACGACCAAACTTCCGACACAACCACATTTGACGCATCGTACTCGGCACACGTCGCAACACAACTGCTCAGTCCCGTCCTCCGTACGGCTTCATCAGACATCATGCCGGAACACGACGAATCGCTTGGCAGCAAGACTTTGTCTGGTGGGTGGTAACTTCTGCCGGCCGCCGATGTTATGGCCTACCACCGAGAATGTATAGATAGGTATTTAAGACACTGGTTTTCTCATTGTTTCTTGAAAGATATTTTTTCTCGAATATAATAAAATAAATACATAGTATGAAAGTGATGCAACCTCTATTCTGTCATCCTTTATAATAGTCTCACAGGACTAAACGCAGCTGCACTATTGCGGTTAAATTTTCCTGATGGCTGATGAGTAAAAATGTAGGAAATATGTTTTCGTGTTTCTGTTTATTCAGCCAAACTTATACTATCTATATGACAATTAAAAACAACATGACAACGTATAAAAATACAAAAAAAGAACAATAGAAAAATATAAACAACAAGAAGGTCTTTCCATCAGGAAGGTACTTTGCATCGATCTCGATCGTGCACACCCACCTTACCCCTTAGCATGGGCGTACCCAGGAAGCCCTCCTGGAAATCTCGCAGAACATATACTATGTGTTGAGGTTGAATTTTAATATTGTCTGGCTGATTTTTATAAAGAAATTAAATAAATTCAAGTTTGGAAGATAGATTCGACAGATAGGAAAAAAATGGTTTTGTTGTTTTGCAGTAGGTAGTAAAAAAATAGTCACAACGAATGGTTTGAATTAGGGTTGTAACGGAGGCTTGTTAGCGGAGGCGGAGGCGGATACGGAGGCGACGAGTCTCACCTCCGCGGATGCGGAGGTTAACGGAGGCGGAGGCGGAGGTGAAAGTACATATAGAAAAAAATGAAATTTATGGTTAATTAAAACAATTTTTTTATTTTAAATACGTACATTAATAGTAGTATACTTGGTAAAAAAATATTACCTTCTTGTAATGAAAATTAAGAAACAAATTGTGTTTGCCCCATTCCCGCCTCGCACTAGTTGATTCTTGACCATTTCGCGCTCAAACGCGGCCGGACGGTTGTCGAGAGTCGTCAGCTTGCGCGTTATTTATTTTATAAATACGTAACTATACCTCCGTTATAACTCCGCAAGAATTGTGCGGAGGCGGAAGTGAAGATACGATTTCTTGCGGAACTTTCGCAGTAACGGAAGCGGAGGCGAAGCTCCGTTACAACTCTAGTTTGAATTGTATGTGAAAAGAAATTAACAAGATGTGATCTGTGTAACTGTGTTTTATAGTCTTGTTTTGAACATCATGTGAGAATAAAAGAAAGAACGAATTATATTTAACTAGCGGCCGCCAGCGACTTCGTTCGCGTGGTTTAGTTATGCTCCGCTCCTATTGGTCGCAGCGTGATGTTATATAGCCTAAAGCCTTCCCGGATTAATGGGCTATCTAACGCAAAAAGAATTTTTCAAATCGAACCAGTAGTTCCCGAGATTAGCGCGCACAAACAAACAAACTCTTCAGTTTTATATATTAGTATAGATTTATTTTTTGAAGCTTTTACCACAGGATCCCAAGAGGTACTACAACAATATGAACTCCTCTAATTATTAATCAAAGTACAAATGGGACTTATACAGGATCATTTGCGTCTATTTGCCCTACACACTACACTACAAATACCTAATGTGTCATGTAGATACGCTTGTGTTGTTTGTAAGATAAAATATCCGGGGATGATTCAACCCTATAAAAATCTGACTACATTTACTTCAGTTCTTATTTCATCACCACTGCTCTCAAAACGGCGAAGGAAAACATCATCAGGAAATCGGCAAGTTCTAGAAGCAAAATTTCGAAGACATGTGACATCTACCAACCCGCACTGGTCCCGCGTTGTAGATTACGGCCCACTCCGTCTCATCGAGAGAAAGCGTGTGTCCCAGGAGTGGGCACATTATAGGCTGATTATGTTATGTTACTAGGATTACACTAGGACTTGTTACTTGTTTATATGGGAGACCGGGGCAAGACGAAGCTCGGGGCAGGACGGGAAAAGTGTTTGTGTGCGTAACATGTGGGTACAACTGAGCCAACAGTGTCATTCGTGCGACGTTCAGTCGTTGCCCACGAGTCCAAACGGCGCGGGTGTGTCGCTACATGTTTTGGTTGCGCAGAGAGAAAACACTACTTTTTCGAGGATTTTTACAAAGTTTACTATTTTTGAAATATGTACACTAAGGTAGGTATCATTGCTATTGTCATATTATACCATATACTTATCGTAGTAGTTTCAAACTAAGGAATTTAGATTGAATTTTCGAAGATTAATTTTGTAGGTTACAATTGTGGTTACTTTTGCAAAATACGTCTGTTGAGGCAAAAAGGCCGGGGCATAATGGGATAGTATCCCATTATACGACGACTGATTAAAACAAAACTAACAATAAAAAGACTGCAAAGAAAAAACCTGAGAAAAAGAAGCCAAAATCAAATACTGATAACAAAAGACTCAAAAAAGAAAGTATATAACACGGATACTAGTCCATCTGAAGACGATGAAAATGATTGAACTTGCATTTATTGTGGGTCTTTATATTCACAGTCCGATGAAGGATGGGTTATTTGTAGCAATTGTAGCGTGTGCCATGGCTGAGCCCATAATTCCTGCGCAGGTGTAGACAATGACGATGAAGAGGTACATATGTATATGTGAACGTTGCAGACCAGATTAAAATGTGTACCCATTATGCCCCACATCGTTTCCCAACTTGCCCCGTTCATGGGGCAAAACGGGATTTTTGACATGTGCCATTAAGTTCCTATTTGCCAAAAAAGTATGTGATTTAGCGTTATTAAAGACTATAATTACGATAATTAAATCTATAAGTGTTGCTTTTGTTGTAAATGATGTTTAATAAATAGTTTGATTTTCATATAATGATCTTTTTTCTCTTAAGTATCCCATATTACCCCGGTCTCCCCTACATGAGGTCCTGTGTATAATTACACTAGGACTTGTTACTTGTTTATACATGAGGTCCTGTGTATAATTACACCAGGACTTGTTACTTGTTTATACATGAGGTCCTGTGTATAATTACACTAGGACTTGTTACTTGTTTATACATGAGGTCCTGTGTATAATTCCCAGGCCAGGTAATCTGTTATTGGTATTTTATATCAGGATTTATCTATACAGGGTATATCTGACATCGTAACGCAAACTTCCCGAAAAGGCTAGACGTCGTTAATAAACGGTTACAGAAAACACACTGTTTAAAAAAAGTGTCGGCTTGGCCTTTGAACGTTGCAAGCGTGCCGCCGTGCGGGTTTGTAGGTATGACGTTGATCCCTGATGTGAACTCTATTAAATCAGCTGATAAGATAGTTTTTCGAGTTTTGTTTTCATTTCGCTTTTTTATGTAATTGGCGAATTATTTAATTTTTACTTTAAAATCTTATTGGGTTATAAAAGTATAGCAACTGTGAACGGTCTGAAGTGAAAAAAAACTACATATATTTTTTTTAAATCATGAAAAAGCCGACGAAAAATTCCACCACTGGGGAGCTCAGAATCATGTACTGGATCCATGGTACTCGTTTGTGCGTCGATGTCAGATACACCCTTTAGGTACTGTATCAACGTTATTAACGAATTATAATGATTACTAGTAAATAAAACATATAAATACAGTATAAATTAATAAAAATACAGTCGTGGTGGCGTAGTGGTTAAACCACCAGCCTCTCAAGTATGAGTGTGCGGGTTCGAATCCAGATCAGGCAAGTATCAATGTAAGTTTTTTAAGTTTAAGTACTTTCTAAGTATATCTTGGACACCAATGACTGATTACAAGGTGAAGGAAAACATCTTGAGGAAACCTGAACTTAAGTCTGAAATCGCCAACCCGCATTGAGCAAGCGTGGTGATTACGCTCAATCCTTCTCTTTATGAGAGGATACCTATGCCCAGCAGTGGGACGATAAAAATAGTTGATGATGAAATAAAATAAAAATTAAATATCTTAGAAAGTACTGAATGTCATGATTCGTTTGGAAGAACTTTGCCAAAAACATTTACAGGAGAAAAATTCTTCAGACAAAAGTCAGGTACTTGAAAGTTTGCTTATAATCCTAAGTCTCTAAATCAGCCGCGGACTGTTCGAACGAGATATCGTGGCCCTGGCGCTGAAGTGAAGGAACACTAGGTGGGATTTACTGAGTAAAAGGCAGACACGCCCTTCAGTTCCGTCCAGAGCAGGAGAGGACATTCGACGATTTGCCTTTTGCAAAAACAAAACAAATTAGCAGTCATGGGACTGATCGACAGAAGTGAAAACTGAAATCTTTAAAAAGGACAGAATAAAAAAAAAAAAAAAAACAAAAATCGATCACAGTGTCTGGTCGGTCAAGCTCTCGCGAAATCAATACTTTTCCCCCACCCAAGAAAAGTGCTCTACGCCTCTAAAGAAGTTTTCCCTTCAAAAAATGTCTCCAAATCTAGGTCAGTAGGTATTATCAGTGGTTTTTTTTGTTTATTAATAATTATAAACCAGTGTTTGCAATCAATGCAAAGCGTGCTAGTTTATTAAACCTATTCACTTAAAAAACTTAGTGAATAGGAACGAAGACGGCAGTTAAGCGATGTGATGCAATGATAAGCCCAACAACACGACCAACGATGCTGCGCCAGAGGGAGATTGATCTGGAGACCCTCCACGACCAAACTCCCGACACAACAACATTTGGCGCATCCTACCCGGCACACATCGGTACACAACTGCTCAGACCCGTCCCCGTACGGCTTCTCCAGACATCATGCCGGAACACGACGCATCGCTTGGCCGCAAGACTTTTTCTGGTGGCCAGTGTTAAGGCCTACCACTGAGTAAAATGCGTTTTGCCCATCCAACAACAGTGCTCTATGCCTCTATAAAAGTTTTCCCTTCAAAAAAAGTCTCCAAATCTAGGGCAGTAGGTATTATCAGTGCTTATGGCTAACCTTGGACATCTCAACTTGTAACAAAGGCTCCAGTTATGTCACCCGCAGTATGTCATCCATTACAAATTATTGTTTCTCAAGATGGCCGCCAGCCCTGCGGTAGCACGTGACTGGACAGCAAATGGAAAGGATGAGTAAGCTTTTCTAAAGATCCATGTTTGGTGGTTTGTGTAATCATCTAATGGGATGGTCTAATGTTTGTCTGTACAAGTGTGTGTTTGAGCAAGTGTGGTGATTACGCTCAATCCTTCTCTGTATGAGAGGAGACCTATGCCCAGTAGTGGGACGATAAAAAAGGTTCATGATCAATGTTTGTCTGTACATCATTTTATTTATTTATTCCTTTCTTCTTCAGTTTCGCACCGTTTGTGCATTTAGCCAATGTCATGTAATGAATTTTCCTTCATGTCAAAAAAGACGGCCGCGTGAGCCGTCTACCAGGGAGGTTTTAGGCAAAGTCATGATAAGGCCACTATGCTGCGATATCTCAATGTTCTTTATGAATTATTTACTGAATGCACTTTTTACTACATAAATCACGCACTTTTATTTAGAGCGTGACACTCAGCTTAACTTTCCCGCTAAAAACTCCGTCTGTAGGTACATCATATCTTAAGCTTAGGAAAAACTGAGCTATGCCTGATTGGTTGACTGACTTGTGGATCCAATTCAATGCATATGTTTTCGTTTTTATGGATGGTAAATCATCAAATGATCTCTCCCGCTCTGGGCAGAGCGGAAGGGCGTGTCAGACTTTTGCTGACTAAACCCGACTGTGTTTCTTCATTTTTTATGCGCCAGAGGTATATCTTTCGAGCAACCTGCAGCCCTAGCAGAATGGATTTGATCAAGAAGGGATAATTAATGCATTTATCAATTAAAATCGGCTTCCACAAAGAGGGCATCATACTTAAATAGATTAAAAAGTTCCCACTCCTGGGTCACAGGTCACCTCCTGAGTCCTGGTGAGAGGGTATAGGCTGAAATCCATGAAATCTGCGTCAGTAATTTCAGCCAACCATTTTTTTATACAATATGTAATAAAAACCCTGTTGTTCCTTCTGCCTACGTTTTAAGAATCGGTGTAGGGATGTAATATAACATATCATTTATAAAAATTTGTTCAACAAAAATTATAATTAAAATAAATATTTAATTATTAATATTTGTAATCTTTAACTAATTTCTTACCTTTGCATTTCTGCATGAAGAAGACATAAGTAGAACGTTCCCGGCAATCTCTTTTACTTATAAAATCAGATATTCTAAACATTTTGTCGAATGTGTCGATTTTAATAGTTATTTGATGTTGACCCCTCGACTAGACAATAATTACTTTTTTAAATCATAATTTTATTAATGATGTGCTTGTAAGTAAATATATATGTCCCTGAAAGGAACAACAGGGTTTTTGTTACATAGCGTATAGTTATAAACTAGCGCTTGACAGCCTGATGGTAAGCAGTGATGTAATCATTGGTGGTAAAACCTACTTCACTCTAGCTTTGAAGACTCTTAAATTGTAGTCAGATGAAAACACCGCCGCTGGCAAATTGTTCCAGTCGCAGTATAAAAGACGAGGGGAAACGCTTCGTCCGGATAAGGTCAACTACGAGATACCATAGTAAAGAAGAATAGTGATGTCAACAACGTTAGGGTGGAACCTCGCCGTATGATTGGTCGTCCGATGATGGAACGAAGATGGGGAAAAAAGTCATGGAATTGCCTCTCACACTCTCCAAAATGCATCCCAAGGAACCTAAAATAGTAACAAACATGCTTTCATCCTCACAAAATTTCAAGTTTCTAATATTACTAGCTTAGCCTCGCGGTTTCATCCACATACGCATACGATCCCGTGAAGAAAGTAACCTATATACAATATGTAAAGAAAACCCTGTTCGACCCATAAGGATAGCAAAGGTTAGGTAAACACTTGACCAAATATAATATAAAATTTTACGTAATCATCATAGTAACAATACTAATGAATTTTGAAATAATCCTTTTTTCCCCGAAATTAATTCCAATTACCCCGAAATTTGGTAATTTTTAAAAAAGTGACAACACCGGTATTATTATAAGCGAATAGCGACGCGACCACGTCACAGGGGCCGCGTGCCCTGCCCCCCGCCGCCCGCGGAAAGGGTTGTTTATCGCACATGTAATAAGTTACCTCTTTTTGCCCTCAAAAAAAAAAATCCCCTTAAAAAAATAAATACTATTTAGTATTTATTTTTTTAAGGGGATTTTTTTTTTAGTTTAGCCCGACTTTGTTGGCATTAGTAGAATCAGTTATCGATACCTTACAATACCTTCACGGATCGGACAGGGTTTTCTTTACATATTGTATATACTAATCCTGATTATAAACCACTGTGTGCCAAATTTCATCCAAATCTGTTCAGTAGTCTTTGCGTGAAGAAGTAATCGAGATGATGATGATGAGAAGTAATGAGAAGATATCTGGTGAAGCCGTACGGATAACGGGTCTCAGCAGTTGTGTTGTGATGAGTGCCGGGTACGATGCGCCAAATGTTATTGTGTCGGGAGTTTAATCGTGGAGGGTCTCCCTCTGGCGCAGCATCGTTGGTCGTGTTGTTGGGTTTAACATTGCATCACCTCGCTCAACTGTCGTCTTCCTTCCTATTCGCTCAGTTTTTTGAGTCAATAGGCTTAATAAACTAGCGCGCTTTACCATCAACGATTGCATCTCTGCTTACCATCAGGCCGGATTGCCGTCAAGCACTACTTTATACTTATAAAAAAAAAAAAACAAATACACAGACTCAACATTTAGCCCTTATAATATTAGTGAGATTGCTGGTTGTAAGTGACCACTGGAGCCAATCTAGTGTTTGTGATGACCTAAGAAAATATTGAATTTAATTATGTCATCCCTACGCATTACTTTTATTATGACGAATTGTACTGCAAATGCGTCACCGTCATCAATATAGCATGAGGAAAACTAGGTCTTATAGCTCATCCCTATTCTAGGTTTCATCGTGTGACGGACCGTAACTTGTCACGTAAGTCGTTACGTTACTAGTTACGGTTCGGCATAAAACGGTGGAAGATGGTAGGTTCTCGGTGATAGGCCATAACATCGACTGCCGGCAGAAGTTACCACCCACCAGATAAAGTCTTGCCGCCAAGCGATTCGTGGTGTGCATGATGTCTGGTGAAGCCTTACGGAGGACGGATCTGAGTAGTTGTGTTGTACGATGCACCAAATGTTGTTGTGTCGGGAGTTTGGTCGTGAAGGGTCTCCACATCAATCTCCCTCTGGCGCAGCATCGTTGATCATGTTGGGTTTAACATTGCATCACCTCGCTCAACTGCCGTCTTATTTATTTATTTATTTATTAGGTTAGCCAACAGTTATGTACACCATTACATTTATGGAGTACAATTTTACAAAAAAAATACGTTTGTAAGTGTAATAACTACACACATCAAAAGTGTCTAGGGATCAAGCATTTTTATGCGGATTTCTTGAGATTGAGATGTGGCTTTGTAATAAATTTATGATTTTATAAATTTATATGGATCCTTTTTGGTGCATTTCATAATTTGAATCAGGAACTGTGAATCAAATTCGAGTAAAAGATGAAAATCAGCTGTCAATATTTTCCCTATAAAAACATACAACGCATTGAAGACATTATTAGTGCTACTGTTTCCCTACTACTGATTAAAACCAACGTTATTATGGAGCGGCGACGTCATTTAAGCAGGGAAGAAATGCTCAGAGCCGTGGGAATGATAGAAGCTGGTTCCCGGCAACGTACTGTGGCTTTAGCTCTGAATACATGTCAGAGTGTTATCAGTCGACTTTGGACACGTTACCGAAGCACTGGTACCGTGGCTGAGCGCCATGGAGGACGGTATCGCTGCACCACACGGAGACAAGACCGATACATTCAAATCTTAACTCGAAGAGCTCCAACAATAACCGCCATGATGTTAACCGTGAGGCTTCATCACTCTTCAGGGAACTTAATTAGCGACCAAACAGTCAGAAACCGCTTGCATGAAGTGAACCTTCATTCCCGAAGACCGCTACGGGTACCACCTATAGCAATGCACAATCGTAGGATTCGATATCAATGGGCTCTTGAACACAGAAATTGGGCAGAAGAACAATGGCGTTTCGTGTGCTTTTCTGATGAGTCTCGTTTTGGTATGAGACCGGATACAAGACGTATACGACACTGGAGAACCCCTGGACGCCAACAGCGATTAAAATCCTGCCAGGAAGTCCATCCTTATAGTGGTGGAACCATCATGGTATGGGCGGGTATTTGGATCGGCGGAAGAACTGAGTTGATTTGGATCAGAGGCAACCTCAACGCTCAAATTTATGCTGAAACGATTGTATCAGACGTCATCGTTCCTCTACAAGTGCAAATCGGTCCCTTATTTCAGTTAATGCATGATAATGCACGACCGCACACCGCAAGAGTTGTAAGACAGACTCTCGCCGCAGCTAACATCAATGTCCTGCCCTGGCCTGCTCAGTCGCCAGACTTGAACCCGATTGAGCATGCATGGGATATGCTACAGAGAAGAGCTCTGCCGAATATGGAGGGTATCCAGTCGCAAGAAGACCTTTTTTTGTTGTTGCAACGAACATGGGCGGCCATTCCACAGCGTGATTTGGATGAACTCATTTTGAGTATGCCAAACCGATGTTCTTGTGTTGTTAGTGTTCGCGGTAGAAACACGGATTATTAATTGTTTAAGTTACCCAATAAAATTTTAGAGAAAACTGTTATTTCAGTCTTTTTTCGAACTTTTGTGTTAGTGGTTCAAATGTCAAATATCCCTTTATTAGGAAAATGGCAAATTTCTTTATTAATGCAAAGGTGACTTGGTTTATCGTTACTGTGACAAACGAAAACACTTTATTTGATGAATCCTTAAAGAAAATTTTAATTAATATCAATCAGGAGAAAAGTTATTGCAAAAATATATGTTGATCCCTAGACACTTTTGATGTGTGTACTTACTGACTAACACAACATGCACAAAAAACGGTTAACATTCAATATTAAATGATTTTAAATTAAAACAGTAAAACAAAAAGTATTCATTAAAAAAAAATTAAAAACAAGATTATATTAATTAAAACAAGTAAATTAATTCATTCATTCTTAAGATTCATCATCATCAACCTTTTATCGTCCCACTGCTGGGCACAGGTCTCCTCTCTTATAGAGAAGGATTGAGCATAATCACCACGCTTGCTCAATGCGGGTTGGCGATTTCAGACTTATAAAGTCCAGGTTTCCTCAAGATGTTTTCCTTCACCTTCAGTCATTGGTGTCCAAGATATACTTAGAAAGTACATATAACTTCAGAAAAGTTACATTGGTACTTGAATGACCTGGAATCGAACCCGCGCACTCATACTTGAGAGGCTGCTGTTTTAACCACTAGGCCACCATGACATTCTTAAGATCATAATACAATTATTATAACTCAATTTTATTTTATTTTGTCTTCCTTCCTATTCACTCAATTTTTGAGTGAATAGGCTCTTCATAAACTAGCTCGCTTTACCATCAACGATTGCATCACTGCTTACCATCAGACAGGATTGTGGTCAAGCACTAGTTTGTAATTACATATAAAAAAAGTTCAAAATACCTGCTGGGTGTCAGTCCACCTAACTAAGAGCGAGCAGGCACACGCGACACACGCTCAGCAGTGCAGATTGGTAGATATCATATTATGTGGCCTAGTGGTTAAAACACCAGCCTTTCAAGTATAAGTATGCGGATTCGACTCCAGGTCAGGCATGTACCAATATCAGTTATATGTACTTTCTAAGTATATCTTGAGACACCAATGACAGATTAAAAGGTGAAGGTAAACATCTTGAGGAAACCTGGACTTTAAGTCTGAAATCACCAACCCGCATTGAGCTAGCGTGTTTATTACGCTCAATCCTGCTCTGTATGAGAAGAGACCTGTGCCCAGCAGTGGGACGATAAAAGGTTGAATAAAGGTTTTTTTTTGTAGGTTGGCACTAGTTATGACTTTGTGCCAATTTCAAAGTAAAATAAAAATCTTCAAAAGTTCTTCTTTCTTTCTCTTATGGCTTCGCACGGTTTGTGCATTTAGGTCCATATTCCAGAAGGAAACTCAAGCATTGATCTCTATTTAAGCATTACTTAAAACTAGTTTCAACCAATCAAATGGCTTGAAACGAGACTTAAGTAGAGCTTGAGTATTGAGTGACGTTCTGTAATACGGACCTTACACAATGTCACGTAATGAATTATTCATGTCGAAAAAGACGGCCGCGCGAACCGAGCACTAGGAGCAAGATTTGGTACAATGCCATGATGTAGCCATTATGCTACAATATTTCACTGACCTTTATGAATTATTCACTGAATGCACTTTTTACTACATAAATCACGCGTTTTAATTTAGTAAACGACACTATAAATACACACATCAAAAGTGTCTAGGGATCAAGCATTTTTATGCGGATTTCTTGAGATTGAGATGTGGCTTTGTAATAAATTTATGATTTTATAAATTTATATGGATCCTTTTTGGTGCATTTCATAATTTGAATCAGGAACTGTGAATCAAATTCGAGTAAAAGATGAAAATCAGCTGTCAATATTTTCCCTATAAAAACATACAACGCATTGAAGACATTATTAGTGCTACTGTTTCCCTACTACTGATTAAAACCAACGTTATTATGGAGCGGCGACGTCATTTAAGCAGGGAAGAAATGCTCAGAGCCGTGGGAATGATAGAAGCTGGTTCCCGGCAACGTACTGTGGCTTTAGCTCTGAATACAAGTCAGAGTGTTATCAGTCGACTTTGGACACGTTACCGAAGCACTGGTACCGTGGCTGAGCGCCATGGAGGACGGTATCGCTGCACCACACGGAGACAAGACCGATACATTCAAATCTTAACTCGAAGAGCTCCAACAATAACCGCCATGATGTTAGCCGTGAGGCTTCATCACTCTTCAGGGAACTTAATTAGCGACCAAACAGTCAGAAACCGCTTGCATGAAGTGAACCTTCATTCCCGAAGACCGCTACGGGTACCACCTATAGCAATGCACAATCGTAGGATTCGATATCAATGGGCTCTTGAACACAGAAATTGGGCAGAAGAACAATGGCGTTTCGTGTGCTTTTCTGATGAGTCTCGTTTTGGTATGAGACCGGATACAAGACGTATACGACACTGGAGAACCCCTGGACGCCAACAGCGATTAAAATCCTGCCAGGAAGTCCATCCTTATAGTGGTGGAACCATCATGGTATGGGCGGGTATTTGGATCGGCGGAAGAACTGAGTTGATTTGGATCAGAGGCAACCTCAACGCTCAAATTTATGCTGAAACGATTGTATCAGACGTCATCGTTCCTCTACAAGTGCAAATCGGTCCCTTATTTCAGTTAATGCATGATAATGCACGACCGCACACCGCAAGAGTTGTAAGACAGACTCTCGCCGCAGCTAACATCAATGTCCTGCCCTGGCCTGCTCAGTCGCCAGACTTGAACCCGATTGAGCATGCATGGGATATGCTACAGAGAAGAGCTCTGCCGAATATGGAGGGTATCCAGTCGCAAGAAGACCTTTTTTTGTTGTTGCAACGAACATGGGCGGCCATTCCACAGCGTGATTTGGATGAACTCATTTTGAGTATGCCAAACCTTGTGTTGTTAGTGTTCGCGGTAGAAACACGGATTATTAATTGTTTAAGTTACCCAATAAAATTTAAGAGAAAACTGTTATTTCAGTCTTTTTTTCGAACTTTTGTGTTAGTGGTTCAAATGTCAAATATCCCTTTATTAGGAAAATGGCAAATTTCTTTATTAATGCAAAGGTGACTTGGTTTATCGTTACTGTGACAAACGAAAACACTTTATTTGATGAATCCTTAAAGAAAATTTTAATTAATATCAATCAGGAGAAAAGTTATTGCAAAAATATATGTTGATCCCTAGACACTTTTGATGTGTGTAATTTAAAAGTCCAATGAAAAATGAGCGTGGCACTCATCTTAGCTTCCCGCCAAAAACTCCTCAATAAAGGTTTCACTTGCCTGAGCGATAAATAAAAAAAATACAGAATTTTGAAAAATGTCAAAGTTCGATTTTCGAATTTTTAGCTTTTGTGTCAAACCGAGCTGTCATTATGAACAGCTTTTTGGTCTGGTCACAGTATCTAGTGCACCAACATGTCATTATCCCCTGAAGAATATACACGAATTATTACCATGGTATTGGCATGGTATTGTTATGGTAGTAGTCGTGGTGGCGTAGCGGTTAAAACACCAGCCTCTCAAGTATGAGTGCGCGGGTTCGATTCCAGGTCAGGCAAGTACCAATGTAACTTTTCTAAAAGTTATATGTACTTTCTAAGTATATCTTGGACACCAATGACTGAAGGTGAAGGAAAACATCTTGAGGAAACCTGGACTTTATAAGTCTGAAATCGCCAACCCGCATTGAGCAAGCGTGGTGATTACGCTCAATCCTTCTCTGTATGAGAGGAGACCTGTGCCCAGTAGTGGGACGATAAAAGGTTGATGATGATTACCATGGTACAAGAAGGAAGGAATCAGCGGAGTACTGCTAAAACAGTAGGTGTATCTTTATCCATGGTGTAAAGAGTGCTCCAGCATTTTCAAGAGACGGACATGAACATCAGAAGACCAGACAATGGCAGTCCAAGGTCCACAACTGTACGAGAAGACTAATTCATCGCGGCACTATATTAAGAAATCGACATCTCACGGTAAAAACTATCATCATCATCAGCCCCTACTCGTCCACTGCTGGACATAGGCCTCCTTCATGGCACGCCAACAAGCTCGATCCTGAGCAGCTCTCCGCCAGCCACTACCAGCCACCTTTCTGATGTCGTCGCTCCATCTCGCCCAAGGGCGTCCCACGCTACGTTTGCCGAGACGCAGTCTCCACTCGAGGACTATAAATATATTTAATTAGGTATCGATAACTGATTCTAGTAATGCCTACTAAACCGGGCTGAACTTCTAAAAAAATCCCACTAAAAATAAATATTATTTCGCAAAATGAGGTAACTTAATACATGTGGGGTAGGCAATAAATGCGCGGGCGAAGGGGGCAGGGCACGCGGCACGCGATCGCATCGGTCATAATAATACCATCGAAATATTCGAAATCGGCGAAAAATTCGCGGAAAAAAATATATTTCAAAATTCATTAGTATTGTTACTATGATGATTATGTAAAATTTCATATTTTATTAGGTCATATGTTTATCTAACCTTTATTATCCTTATGGGTCAAACGGGGTTTTCTTTTCATATTGTATAGTGTATATCTAGCCTTAGTCATTTCTAATCAGTCTTACGATTGTTATTTGAATAGGTTCGCCTTCTCAGAATAACACTATGCACCAAACAATTGTTTCCTTAATGGATACACGCCCTTTTTGCCTGGAGGCTTTTATTTAGGTAACAGTAAGTTTTAGTTACATTTCTACCTTTAATGATATAGAATACTACTCAAATATTGTATACAGAGTGGTGCTGACAATACGACAATAAATGAAAACACGAACAATGCTGGTTCATAGGAATAATCCTAAACCATAGAAAAAAACCTAGCATCAAAAATAAAAAAAATGAAAATTTCAAACAAACTAAATCGCATAAAATTGCAAACGGAATAGAACATCCTTTAAAAAATATTGGTTCACTGACCTCCAACCGGCGACAGCGCGATCCTGTATCGACTTTCTTTTTTCGCGCCATTATTATCAAAGTTTGGACAGCCTCCGCGGCGTAGCGGTAGCGGACGCGACCGCTGCGCAAGGTGGCGCGGGTTCGATCCCCGCACAGTGCAAGTATTTGTATGCATGAATATGAATATTTGCACTGGTCTGGTCGTGCCTCGGAAAGCACGTTAAGCGGCAGTCGTTACGGGTTGTCGGAGCCCTCTAAAGTCCAACAATTGGTCTAACTGCAATACTTCGATGTCGCCTTCGGGTTGTGGAGGACAGACGGCAGTCGCTTCACGGAAAATATCGAAGTTTAGCCATATCAGCAGTTGGACTGGTAAAGCGGACCCCAGACTCCAAAGCTGAAAAGGCTTCGGATGCGACTGGGATTAACGCTGTGACGATGATGATGATTATTATCAAAGTTTGGTACCGCAGAATGCGGCGGTCATTAACCTATAAGCGCTTCCTTATCAACATGTACATCATGTAGAAAATGTGAAAAATGAAAAATAAGTTCCTGTGACTAAAGTAATCGAACTATTTATATGATTTTTTATGGGTAGACTAAGAATGTGTTGAGGTACACGATGTTTAATTTATTGTCGTATTGTCAGCACCACTCTGTATAGTCTGGTGTTTTAACTGAACAGACAGCTGTGCTACTGCGGAGTTTGTTCCGCCACTTCTTCCCAGCGAAAGTACTAGGAAGTGCTGTGTTATGTACAGTGATCGGAATAGATAGAGTGATTTTTGGTACTTGTATCATAAATGCTCACAGAAAGAAGAACGTGGATAAGCCATTTTCCCGAAATGTAATTCCGGATCCAAGTAAATATTGTTAATGTTGGTAGTGCTAGTGACATTATTACTACTCAATTCATTTAAAGGAAGGTAACAAAACTAAACTAATTTATACTTGTTGAAAAATAAAAACTGTCAAATGAGAAATGTCAATGAGGAATGTCCGTATTAATATATACGTTTCCGATCAATGACCCCAATTCAATCTACCTATTCCGATCACTGGTTATGTGCGATTGAGGTTAAAAAAAACTATTTAAGTCGCTAAGATTAAATAGCAGGGGGCGGGGCTTATTGCTCATAAAACCGATGGCCGATGGGCAGTAAGGTTCTGGAGTGGCGGCCATGAACCGAAAACGCAGCTTAGGGAGGCCCCAACAAGGTGGACCGATGACCTGGTGAAGGTCGCGGGAAGCCGATGGATGCGGGCAGCACAAGACCGGTCATCGTGGAAAGTCTTGGGGGAGGCTTTTGTCCAAGCAATTGAACTCTATAGGCTGAAGAAGAAGAAGAAAGTGCATCAGCACTTTCTTCTTCTTTTCTTTCAGCCAAAAATCATCAGAATCATCTTTGCCTAATTTGAATCAATGACTTTTGATTTTAATGAGTTGCTGTCATTTAAATTGTATCTATGACTATCAGTGGCGAAGGGTGAAATTTTGACAAAAGGAAGCCGGTCCAAAAAAATAAACACTTAAACACTTACCTACTGCAGGATATCTTGGAGGAGGTCTTCAGATAAGAATAATATTGCCGGTAGAATAATATAAGCCATAATAACAAACAAAATCCACAGTATTTAACCAAATCTGCGATTAAATTACCTTACAGAATCAGTCACAGTTTAAATAACACAAATATTAAAATATAACAAACGAAATTATCACGCACCAGTGGTATAGCAACATGTCACATACTAACAATAATTTATTTTCAACCAAACGAAATGGAACACGAAAATATGCCAAAATAAAAAGAATATGACTTGCGAAGGATTTCGTTATAACGCTAATTCTTTTTAATTTTGTCGTGTTTTCTTTCTCCCGTGCCGTGGTTCGAGTGGTTTCTTTGTCTCTTTCTAATAGAGGAGAGGAGAGAACTGCAAGCCGGTCGCCATTAGCCTATCTTTCTTTAAATTTTACGTACGGTTAGCGAGCATTAGAAAGAGATGGTCTGACACGCTCTGTCTCTTTTCGCCTCATAGTAAAACGTTGGCCGAGATAAGCTGTAATTCGTCGAGTTACCTTCAATGTAATTTAGGTACGAAAAATTGAAGCGCTGATTAATTTACGACTATAAAATGAAATGTGATACTTAGGGTATTGCTAAGAATTACTATTGCTATTGTAAATCGCGCAGGCATTTGATTAATAATACTTTGTTAATGAAATAGAATGTAAATACTTTTGTATGAATATGGAACTGATTTTTGAAAGGTAACTCGGTGGGAATCGGCTTGTATGGACTCTTCGCCACTGATGACTATTTGACTGACTCTGAAGACGCGTGAAAGAATTCTAAGTAAGCAGTTTAAAAAGTGTAACGTTGGTGTATCTTGAGAGTAGCGGTGGCCTAGTGGTACCGGCCGAGACATATTAGTTGTGGGTCGTAAAATCGACCCCCGTCAGGCGCTTTACTTTGTGTAAGTTATTTCATCACCACTGCTCTCAAAACGGTGAAGGTAAAAATCGTGAGGAAACCGGCATGTCCTAGAGGGAAAACTTCGAAGACATGTAACACGAACTGAATCCAGGTGGTAGATTACGGCCCACTCCTCATCAAAAGGATGTCTGTGTCCGAAGAGTGGAAACTATACTTATCTCTACCTAGGCTGATTATATTATGGAGTTTCTTTTTAATTGTTGTTGTGTTTTGCTATACATAGTATTGACTAAAGTCATGTCTTTTTTTAAATGAACAGACAGCTGTGCTGCTGGGGAGTTTGTTCTGCCACTTCTTCTTCCCAGCGAAAGTACTAGGAAGTGTTGATGGGTGGGCGTTTTGGAGGACTGTCTTATGTAATGTTGACGTTCAAAAACTGATCATTCTCAGCGTAATTTGAGTAAATGACCTTTGTTTTTTTTTTAATTTTGATTTCTTACCCATTCTTCTACATACAAAATTTTCTTATCTTACAGTTATCTATATTTTACTAGCGGCCGCCAGCGACTTCGTTCGCGTGGAGTTAGTTATGCTCCGCTCCTATTGGTGGCAGCGTGATGTTATTAGCCTAAAGTCTTCCAGGATTAATAGGCTATCCAACGCAAAAAGATTTTTTCTAATCGGACCAGTAGTTCCTGAGATTAGCGCGTTCAAACAAACTCTTGCTTCATATATTAGTATAGATTAACATTTTCATTAATACTTATTTAATAATACTTACCTACGTTTAGGTACACGAATTTAGCAAAACTTTTATTAGGATAGGCTTCTTTCTTCACCACTGTGTCCCAGAGTGGTGTCCTTCTGCGAGGACGTGATGTCGCAGAAGGAAACTGCGGAACGGGAGAGGGAGATCTCAACTCCCTTGCTGGGCCGCAGGAAACGCACCGGGCGCCGAGGAAGGGCGAATAACGCCCTCTTCCGCCCCCCATGAATGGGTCCAGGGGCGAGGGACATGGGAAAGTCCCCGCCCTCTATTCGATGGACCCCGGAGGCGATGCACGGGGTAGTTTAACACCCCCTACCCCGTGCAGGATAAGAGGCCCGGACAGACCGGGCCAGCACGAGGGTGTGGGGCCGTGGAAGAATTTAGACTCCCGCGGCCCCACGCGCGCTCGTGATAGAAGAGACACTGGGGTGGTTTTAGTCAATAAAAGTCTGACAGACCCCGTCGCCCACCCCAGGGCGGCGGACACCCTATGAGCATTTCCACCCAGGAAAAAAATAAAAAAGGCTTCTTTCTTATTCTAACTCCTCTTAAAGTTCACAAGTTTATAATTCAAGACATAACTCTCCAACATAAAGTTACGGACAGTCGGACAAATCTTTTCATAATTGCTAAACGAGATATGAAAACAAAATATAAAAGAAAACAACCAGAAACGTTTTCATTTATTTCGGTATTTCGAATCTGTTGTGCATCACTGGCTTTCATAAACGCATTTAAATATCAACCTTATACTTCAGAGTTAAAGTTGCGTTTTGAATGACAATTTTGTGTTAAAGCTCAAAGCTCGATGTTTGAATGCCTGTGTAAAGCTACAGCATTTGCATTAGTGTGAGTGTGTATGTGAATGTGGGATACTGTTACTGCGTAGTGATGGGCGTTTGTTTTGTTATCGACAAATAAATATAATTGAGCACGTGTAAAAATTATTATTTGTCTCTTTACGGTTTGTTAAAATGTGTTTTTTTGTTATGGTATTTCTTTTTTGATTAATAAATGATAAAATTCTTTAGGTTTAATTGTTGTTTTTATGTTTGTTAGACATGCCTATGTTTTATTATATTGCTAATTAAGTAGGTATATACTTTTTATTTTACTGTTTCAGTTTGATTGCCGTTAAGTTGGTAGGCCGTATAAGTAATAGGTTAACTATTTTTTATAAATTTAAGATAAATTTAGAGATAAATTACGTACATGTACGGACGGCAGCAGGTCAAGAGACCCGAAACTGTCCGATATGATCACGATCAACCTTTCGCTTTTAATCATCATCATCATCATAATCAACCTTTTATAGTCTCACTGCTGGGCACAGGTCTCCTCTCATACAGAGAAGGTTTGAGCCTTTAAAACTTTTGCCATAAAGTTGAAGTTCTAATAAAGAAATTTGACAGATTAGAGTAGCTCAATGTGCTGTCATCTGTACATATTTTTTAATAAAACTAAGAAAAATTTAATAAAAAAAAATTGTTGATAACCTAATTAAAATTTATATTTTCAAAATAAATTAATTTATATTTCTTTTTCATAATCATCATCATCATCATCTCAGCGTTAATCCCAGTCGCATCCAAGCTTTTTCAGCTTTGGAGTGTGGGGTCGGCTTTATCAGTCTAATTACCGATTTTGGCTAAACTTCGATATTTTCCGTGAAGTGACTGCCGTCTGACCGCAACAACCCGAAGGCGATATCGAAGCATTGCAGTTAGACCAATTGTTAGACTTTTTTTTGAGGGCTCCAACAACCCGTATCGACTGCCATTAGATGTTCGTATGGCAACCAGGACCAACGGCTTAACGTGCTTTCCGAGGCACGACTAGACCAGTGCAAATATTCATATTAATGCATACAAATATTTGCACTGCACGGGGACCGAACCCGCGCCCTCTTCCACAGCGGCCGCATTCGCTACCGCTACGCCACGGAGGCTGTCACTTATATTTTCTTTTTATTGATTGTAAATTATAAAGTAAGAGTAAGTATGTGATATTTTGCTTTTTATGTCATAAAGTATGCTTCGATTAAATGTCGGTTTAAAATGGATACTTTAAAAAAAAAACTATAAATTAAAAAAATGAGTAACTAAATCCTTTTTTGTATCTTCTTAAATATATTTATTCATTGTATTCAGATTTTCATTCTTTCATAATGTCTAAAAGTATTGAAAATTATCTATTTGTAAAATATTAAATAATTTTTGTTAACATCGGATTAAGAAGGTTTATTTTAGATTTAATTTGACGGTTTTTTGCAACTGTTCTGAAGATATTGTTTAGTTTTTATGCTTGTGGTTATTATTGCTTTGAACGTAGAGTTTGTATGTATATTATTGTGTATGACAATCCAAATTTATCTCGTAGCACTTATTATCAAAAAAAGATTTAAGCGAAAGACGCGCGGCCGCAAACTATCGATAAAAAACATCGACATCTCCCCATCATTATTCACGCACACACCGAAGAACCTCGCAGAAGATTCAACAGGCGTAGCTGCGCTCTGTTCGTACGTAAAGCGACACGACGGAAAAATAAAAGTTTGAATTGAAAGCCGTCTCAGTTCAGCCCGAGACCGCGGCAGTGAAGTCGCGTTGAACGATAACACACGGTATGTCGGCAGAAACCGAAATTAATTCAAAACTATTCTAACATTAATAAAAAAACTAAGAAAAATTTGAGTACGTTCCCGTTTAATTTTTTGTGTTCGAATTTTTTTTTTTTCATTCATTATCTGTGGTAAAAAGTGCTAATCTAAATCTGCGTACCGATATTCAAATTTCGAAGTGACGTGACAGTGAAAAAAGTAAATGAAAACACAGTGGATTCTTTTTGAGGTGTATTTTGTTTCGTCGCGATTTAATTCTAAATATATTCGTTTAAGCGTTTTGTGTCTCAGTTGTTTTTATTAGAAAGCATAAATAGCTGTGGAGCGGTAAGGGATTATTATAGACTTAGCTGTTGGCGGCAACCTAATATATTAGTCCATATCCAGGAACTTTCACTTACAGATAAATAAACTGAATTTTCATTCATTGCAGATAACCTTGTAAAAACTGTTAGCATTTTCGTAAAAAATGCCGCGCAAAGAAAAACGATAACGACTATAGATATTTAAATTAATTAACGACAATTGATAACAAATCATTGATATAACAAATTATTAATCTATAGATTATTTTATATTTCACCGTATTATCTTGTTTCCATTTTTTTATTATTATGATTATTACCGCACGGAGACTTGAGTTGAAATGTTGTGTTTCTTTGCCCATTATATATATTTTTTGGTCATTTTCAGCGGTAGAGAGTCAAGTTTATGAAGTTATTTAGTTACCTGAAATAAAAATAGATGTAGAGCTAAATGAGCTGCTAAGGAGAGTTCTGTAAAATTTATAATATTAGAATATCTACATAATTATTACGAAAACTGGCTGCAAGTATGTAGGTACTGTAAGTTGACGGTCCAGTAGAAATAGGTACGATTAAGTAACTGTTCGAAGCAGTTAACTTGAAGGTCGTTTTGTACATAAATTTAACTTAAACATGTAGTTTTAGTCATAATTTTAAATAACGTTAGTATTTTTCTGTTTTAGCGCTTCGTGTTTCCTATTTCATTGTCTGGATTAGCATTGTTCAAATCTTTGTCCCGCTGAATTAGTGTATCTGGCCCACCGGGCTAGTCGCTTCGAAATTCAAAATTCATCGATATCGATAAATTTTGAATCGTGTCTTTGGAATTCCACGGTACAACCAGTGTCCGAAATTGTAATTTAACATCCGAATGTCGTATAAAAATTAATGTTGGTTTATGAATTTTATTACAATTTACGCAACTATCAAGTTATAAGGTACTACTATTACGATAGGCATGATTTTTTTATCAGATAAAGGCAACATTGGTCAACGAGTTATACACTGCTTCTGTTTGACAACCTACTTGTAAGTTTACGCAATGTTTGGCTTAGAGTTGGTTTTTTACTTGAAAATATATTTTTCTTGCACTTCGGCTGTATTTATGTTACCGGACTATTGAAGAGGTGGATTTGTGAACTGCTTCCACAGAAAAAAAGTGAGCAAATGACTTAGCGAATTGAAATTATTTGTGTTTTTTAAAATAACAATGTTTATATCTTATTGTCCCGTGTTTTAGCGATGGTCAGTGTTAAAAATTTGTCAAAAGTCTACACTTTTGATGGCAGTAGGGAAGACTTTGAATGTTCATAAAAGGGAATTATTATTACCTCCTCAGAACCTGACAATTTATTTATCATTTTATTTCCATTTAATTATTTTTTACAACAATAGTGGAGACGACATCTGTTTTCTCAAAACCGTCAAAGAGAACAGACTATTAATTAATTACCCGTATTTCAATGTGGTAACATTTCCACGTTTCGCGCCCGCCGATGTCGTTGACCTATCTGGCTACCACAGTGGCCGAAATATGACGATTTTACTATTTTAAAGCGTTTATATGTTTTTGTTATTTTCTTGAAGCAAATATTTATAGATATTTTTTTAATCTTGTCGCCATTAATGTGACATAAATCTATTTTTCAAATATTTTTTTTCTTTCATCTAGGCAAGTTTTTTTTTGTCTACAATCTTAGGAGTTCATTCTTTCATTCATAGAATGATCGAATTCTTGGAAAATTACATTAATTGGTATGATTTTCCGCAGTTAGGTGATACACATTCTTTGCCAAGACCAACGGGATACATAAGATTTTATTACTTCGGTTTGTTTCCGGTAGACTGAACTTATTTATGATTTATAAGACGTAGAGGGTAGTCAAATCCCCCCTGTCAGTAAGAAAGAAAACAAGGGGATACCACTGGATATACAAACTTGCGTTGTTATTCGTACATCTTTAGAAAAGCCGTACATAAGTACCGCTTTTAGAACCAAAAATTCTAAGACCAATAATTAATACCACCATCAACCTGGGCTAGGCCCATATGGTGGATTACGACCCAGTCTCCCACACAGAGGAGCCTTGTGCCCCAGTAATAGGAATAATTATAGGCAGATTTTGAATATTTGTTTTGTACCGTTGCCCATGATATATCTAAGTCATAACCTTATTTACCTTCTTATATACTCTTTAAACAAAAATGTTAACTCCTCACCCAAATTAGAAGTGAACAGACAAATAATAATATAATGTTAGTCTAGATTACATATTAGCCCCGTAATTTAATGCATTTAATTTCTTAATAAATTTAGTAATAATATTTTATTTACTCAAAACAAGGGATTGTAGGACACGTTAAAAATAAAGCTAAGTTAAAGGAAACGTGCGAGGTGAGCACTTTGGTTTTTTTTTTTTTTTCTCGAACTTGGAAAACCCTCATGGACCATCCTCCGCTCGTGGATGCGGAGGGGTGTGTCGGACTCTTACCGGCTAAAAAACCATCAAGCTTCGTCATTTGCCTCTCCGGGGTACCGGGTCCTCCCAGTTCTTCCGTAGTGCGGGTCAGCACTGCTCTCCTAGCTAGGTTATGAAAATCTGTGTTAAGGAGAAGCAGTCCGATACATAATGAAGTTTCCTTAATAAAGTAATTAAATCAGAGATTTGATATTATATATTTTGTAATATGTACCTGGAAATTGTTAGTTTTACGCGTAATACTTATATTTTTATGACTAATGCCGGTATGCGTAGACTAGGATACAATTACACTATTAAATTGAAGGCCGATTGCAAAAGGAAGGAATTTATACTATTTGATAGTTTGACGTAAATCGCTTGTTACATTGTAAAGGCTTCAGTTGGGATATGAATGCTTTGTGAAAATGATTTAATGGATGATACCATACCCCTTGGTAAGACTGACAGTGTGGTCAGAATTTCGGACCTCTGACGACCAGTAACAGATTTTTAATGAAAAGTTGATCCTATGTTCAACTTCTCTAAATAATCGCAGACTGAAATATTTTACTAGTAAAAATATTACAGTCTGTGATTTTTTTAAACACCATTATCACGCGTTTTTCGTACTAAAGCATAATAGTGATAGAAGGAAGTATATCTTTCGAAAATCATAAAACGCTTCTTTCTGAAAATCTTCATTAATTTAAAAAAGTACGCAGCAGCTTCCACGGAAAATACATAGTTGAGGGTCAGATCACATAGAACTCGTGCCCCTGGCGTACAGGCAATTGAAGGAACCTGTGTAGGTTTTAGTCAGTAAAAGTCTGACACACCATTCCGCTCCGCCCAGAGCGGGAGAGGTCATTTGATGATTTCCCGTCCCACACAAAAAAAGGGTCAAGGCCTATTCAAATTTCAAACTGACAATTAAATAAAAACTTATTTCGCAAATTTAGTTGACTGATCAGCGACCAAACTAAAAAATACCACGGACAGTCCCTAAGTGTAGGTAGGTTAGTAGTATCGTTCGCATATCGATTTCTATCTAGAGCTGTTATCAGTGAGATAACTTGCAATCGTAACTGATAAAACTTTGAGGTCGACAGCAGAGTTAATGTATACCTCAGTTTTATTTTGTAAACACGTTAACAGTTATTCAAAGTAACTTTGCTTATTATTTTTTTAAGTCTAGATAAGGAAATCGATAACAGTAGGTAGTATTACTCGTTTAACTGAATCTGTCATGATTTTTGAGGTTTTGCTAACATATTACGGGAGTGGGTATTGTTGATTGGATTTGAAGTAGGTGTTCTGAAATTTTAGTCCACTGAAAGAGGACTAAAACTGCTGATGTTTAGTACTTCAAAACCTAGCGGAGCACGTATGGACGACAGCAGGTTAAGCTACCCTAAACTGTGAGATATTCACAATCTACCTTGAGCCTTAATACTTTAGAGATAAAGTTGAAAATCTAATAAGGAAATTTGTAAGATTGTAGTAGCTTGATGAGCTGTCGTCTGTACATTATAATCAGTCTAGAATGTTCTCACTTCTAGGACAGGGAGATGTCACATGTCTTCGAAGTTTTTGCCTCTAGGACATGCCGGTTTCCTCGCGATGTTTTCCATCACCGTTTTGAGAGCAGTGCTCATGAAATAATTTACACAAAGTAAAGCGCCTGATGGTGATCAAATCTTCCACCTACACCTTGTAAGTCGCATGCCTACTGGAATAATTTTCCAGCGGCGGTGTTTCCGTTGGACTACAATTTGAGTGTCTTCAAGGCTAGAGTGAATAGGCTCTTAATAAACTAGTGCGCTTTACCATCAACGATTGCGTCACTGCTTACCATCAGGCAGGATTGCGGTCAAGCGCTAGTTTATAATATATATAAAAAAAAATGCCTCATTAATAGATACTAATAAAATTCCACTTTTCTTTTTTTGTAAAATTCCGTTGAAAATAAATGAATGGGAATAAAAGTGTAACATCCGAATAAACAGCTCCGTATAATTGTATTCGACTTCTGAAATTATGCACATACCTACATTTTGTAATTCACGAAACAACAATTGTTACGATAGCGTAATTGGGAGTTCGATTATACAGGTTTGTAAGTGAACATGATAAAACAACATTAGTAACGGGTCATATTTTTTTTTATCTCTTTTTAAACGAGTACACAAAAAACAGAAAATAATCCCACATGTTTTCTAAGATAATTTTATAATTTGATACTTATTAAATGAAACATCTGCCAACTTGTTCTATTAAACAAATTAATAATAACAAAAAAAATATCGATACAAAATCCCGTCATTGTTACCCATCACTAATGTTAGTATAAAAATGCAAAAGAGCGTTACGTAAAAGTCAAGGGTACAGATAATAAAAGTAGGTAAACATAGCAAACGTTTGCTTAAATTATGCAAAATATTAGCTAGGTTTTACACAACAAGGTGTAATAATAGGAAAATTACTACGTTTTTATTTTAGGTAAATGTTGCACGAATTGTTTTTGTTATATTTTGTCTATGAGCTCTAGACTAATACGTGTCCTTGTCTTATTTTGAGCACTAACGTTACGTCATGTCATATCTGAAGTGACATTACATTCTTTTACGAAAAGCAGAGTTGTTTCTCAGAATATTCCCATGTGAACCTAAATACCTAAGCGCCCGGAAATATAAATTACACAATACCTATATCTATGGCAGGCCCCCTAATCGGCGAACAGCCCCCTAATCGGCGAACACATTTTTGTAAAATGATTGCGACTAGTTGGGATCGTTTGAACCGAATGGACCAATGGGCGGTCCGAACGATACCAACTGATCCCAACTAGTCGCAATCATTTGACAAAAATGTGTTCGCCGATTAGGGGGCTGATTTTTGTCAAATGATTGCGACTAGTTGGGATCAGTTGTTATCGTTTGGGCCGCCCATTGGTCCGTTCGGTCCAAACGATCCCAACTTGTCGCAATTATTTGACAAAAATAGATTTGTCTTCAGGGGGGCAAACGCGCTAAAATTATTCAGCCAAAACAGAAAATGCATCGCAACCAAATCTCAACTTTAGTTATGTTTCGTATCGAACTAACATTTTGACAAATGGTTTAACCTTATCTGGATCACAATTGGAACGTAGCCGCTGTCAAATGAAAAAGTTGAAACAAAGCTAAGTTTTTCTGTGCCATTTGTCAAACTTACGTCAAAACTAAAAGTCACATTTACGTTAAGACTAAAAATCGTCATGTTACCGAGATATTAACTACAAAACTGATCACGTAGCTTAATCATAAACTTTCAAGGTTAATAATAAATTGGCCGCAATTTTCAAAATGGCGCTACGGTAGACATGCCACGGATCTTATAAGTCCTATTTAAACGAATTCAGAAAAAGGAGTTGGTTCTCAATTCGGAAGTTTAAAAACTATATTTTTTTTATTCATTACTTTTCACCGGTGACAGGGACACACCATTTACCGTGGTAAATACCATACAAAATGAAGCGACAAAAACCCAACCCGCATAATTTACCATTATATGCCAAATTACGAGACGTAAATGTAATTAATTATTTATTAATCCTATTTAAACGATTCATGCCATTGAAATTTAAATTCATATAGACAAGAACCGGTATTTTCAAGGTCTCTGTCACCCCTTTCAAAAGTACTCTTCACACCTTTTAACTTTTTTTTAAATTCTCGAGTTACCGGCTTTGTCATCTCCCCTTATGTTTGCTAAATGATTTTTTTTCAAGGTTGGCAACTGTCATAAGTCCCACGGTCTTCGGCAGTTTTTAAAATAGGAACTAGTTATGAATTTATTATGACTAGGTAAAAATTGTGAGACCAACCGGGTTGATTGCGTAACACACTATTTGAAGCAATAGGTTTCATTTTGACAGTTCAACAACATTCATTGCGTTATTTATTTGAATTGATGTGAACAGACAACTGTTTTTTTTTGTAAATTATAAACTAGAGCTTGACCGCAATCCCGCCTGATGGTAAGCAGTGATGCGATCACTGATGTTAAAGCGCGCTAGTTTATTAAGAGTCTATTCACTCTAGCCTTGAAGACACTCAAATTGTATATTGACGGAAACACCGCCGCTGGCAAATTGTTCCAGTCCCCCGATGTATGCGGTGGTATTAAAGAAGAAGCGAAACGCTTCGTCCGGATCGTGGTGGTGTTAACAAAGTAAGGCTTCAATCCTATCTGACCTCAACAATCCAGTTACGGTGTAATTTGATACGGTAATATGTCAGAATTTCGGGCCTCTGACCACCCGTAATGATTGTCAAAGATCCACGTGCTTTCCGAAGAATGGAGAGATTTCGATATGTAAAGATCACGAATTCACGACCCATCTCTAGACCACCCGCGGCAAGCATCATCATTAACATCGGATTAAATACAGCACACAAAATAAAACATATTACCTATCGTTATACAATACATACACTTATTTTTTGACACTCCTAACATTTAAAAACATTCAAACATTGACGTCGTTCTTTTTTTCTTAATTTTCATATCACGCTCTGATGGTTTTGCTTTTTTAAAGAACCAGTCTTTTTGTCCGACCTTTCGAATCGATAATACAACATACCTACGTCTAGTTAGCTAGACATTGTGGCCCAGTGCCGCCCAGTGGGTGGCACCACAATAGACACAGAACAGTAAAACATCTTCATATAAACGAGCCGCTCTCGGTTTGAATGTATGCGTGCGCGCCGAGCGCCGTGTCGGTACGCGATTTCACGCACACGCTGGCATAATATAGGATGGTATAGGATGGCGGCAATACGGGCTGTGCCGCGTGACTGTGAGCACTCGCGTAAATTACATGACCGCTCGCGTTCGTCAATTCTCGCCGGCCACTTACCATAATATTAATTATTACGAGTATCATGACTTCAAAAGGGGGAAAAAATATTGTAGTGTTTTCGGGTGCCTCAATAATGATTTCGCAAATCCGGACTTATCATTCTTCATACTTCCTACTGAACCAGAAATGTAAGTACAACTTAAAGCTTATTAGAAAATGTGATATATGTATTGTTTGTTTCACAGTTTATTTGCTTTATTAAGAGCGTACCCGAGTCGCATTTTTCCATATAATTGTATTCCCAGATTTACTTCCTGACTACTATGTTTAAAGTTAAGTTTATTTTAAGAAGCCCAGTTTTACTATAAAACCGAGGGTTGAGTACGAAATATCGTTTAAGTAAACGTATTTGTCGAGTATAGTGTAATAAGGACAATTTCACAATATTCAATATTGCAAATTACTATTATTTTTTTTTTCTATTGTCTTATGTGTTCTTTGATCCAAATATGGCGTCTTAATCATAATATTAAGTTAATAGTAAAATGTGACCGACTAACGCTTAGGGTTGCGTAGAATTTTATTTATAACATTATAACCTTTAATCCCTCCGACGCGCGCGTCGACAACAGCAACGCGAGGTGCTCTTAATAGCGAGTAAGCGAGCGGCGCCTTTGTTGCATTTGAGCTAGCTGTTGCTATCCGATTATATAAACAAACATTACAAAGTACCCATATAAACAATCTTTATAATTGTATCTCAGAAACTAATGAGGCTAAAAAGGTTTTGCGGTTTTATTAAAGTAAGGTATCATTTGTTAAATATTCGCTACCCATACATAATCTTAGCTTTACTAATGTCTACTTTTTCATAAGAACTACATATTTATTGTTTACGTTCTCATGTTTTATATCATTTAAGCATTAGATATTAGCTTGTGAATATTATTGTGTTAGTGTTACATTTAAGTACTCATCACTTACAATCTTCTCTGATAAGAACCAGTGATATCGATTTCCCATATCACACATCACTTAAAATTTATCATTATTTACGAGCTTTAGAATATAATTTAGTGTTACACTTAAGTAGTCTTAAAAATTTTGTCGGTATCAAATTTGTAACTTAATATAATAAATGTTATGTGAATAAAGGCTTTTTATTTTTACTAAATTTATAAATTGGTAAAATATTCAATCATAATATGCTTTTTATTCTATAAATTTAGATCAAAGTGACAACCCTAGGGTTCAACGCAAGAGTAGGCAAATAACTCTGCGGGCGGCCTTAGATAATCTACTGTTCTCTGTCTACTGTGGTGGCACCGCTGATCGCGTCTTCACTAACGTCCTCTAATAAGAAGAGACATTTTGAAGAACCAAAGAATGAATGAATGAACTAAAAAGAACAGCAGATTAATTGCACACTCTAACAGTACCTAATGCAGCAATGCGTTTCGTTGACAGTTCAACAACATTCAATTCATTGCGTTATTTACATTGTTGGGCCGACAAGTTTTTCAAATATGTGGCGCAATGGATTGGCAAAATTGAGAGTTAAGTAAGTATTTTATTACACAAACGGGTCCATGTCGGTGATTTGCTAATTTAATTTGACCCTGTATGCGGTTGGCATTGGATAGCATTTAAACAATATAAATATTATGAAATTATTATCAATAGCGTATTTTAATAAACGCTTGTTATAATTATTTTAGCACGTAAGCAGATAAATGAACAGTAATAATTTATCTGTGGAACAAAATACTGATATGAAACATACGGCCAGCATGTCTATCCCCAGACAGAGATACGAGACGTCTATATTTTTATCTTGTACGTACTAAGCACTTACTATGATGGCTGATGATGTATGACGAGAAAGAAATCTGTAGAGTAAATACTTAGTCTCTATTCATTTATTTCTGTCTTCATAAAGTCCACGGACCATTTCTGCGAACATTTGGAAAAAGTATATGCCACGTTCTTTTTGACAGCAAATTGAATGAACAGAATGAATGAATGAGCAATTTACTGGATTCCGCGGCTTCCATCGCCTATCGCCCGCGTCAGTTTCGATATGTTTTTTTTATATGCTCCGCTCCTATTAGTCGCAGCGTAATTGTATATAGCCTAAAACTTTCATGGAAAAATGGGTTATCCAGCGCAAAAAGAATGTTTCAAATCGGACCAGTAGTTCCTGAAATTAGCGCGTTCAAACAAACTCTTCAACTTTATATATTAGTATAGATCAGTAAAACAAACCATCTACAATCAGCCATTCTTCTTTCTACTCCACTTTGTTACACACAATTGCCACCGACATGATCGTTCATCGAAGCCTTCCTGGATTAATAGGCTATCCAATGCAAAAAGAATTTTTCAAATCGGACCAGTAGTTCCTGAGATTAGCGCGTTCAAACAAACAAGCAAACAAACTTTTCAGCTTTATATATTAGTATAGATTATTACCCATTAACTGGGCTATGTGGGTCAGATAGTCAGTCGCTCCATCCTGGTTTTCAGCTGCATTTGGTTAGACTGGACACCAACCCCAATATTAATACATACATACTAGGAAAAGGTTAGATATAAGGTGATGGTAGCGAATAAGGACTCCCAAATATAACAGTCCTTTTAAAAATGGACGCCCAAAAGAATTCAGTTAAACGATTTCACGACAAGCTTTTTTCTTCAGACAAAAATGATAATTAGCAACAATAAAATTAACATTGGTGACCTCAATTTTAAGAAGAAAGAAAACGTGTATTGTCATAATTTAATTGAAATTACGGTGTCCCAGATGGCGAAGCATTTTAATTGCTGGTATTCGGATATTGAGGACAATTTATGGTACAAGGGCTTACCAAAAAAATAAAGAGTTTCATTTTAGGTAGTAGGGAAGTGATACATATCTTCTTTTTTGTTTTTATTCCATCTGGATTTTGAAATTGCAAATGTTACACATTGCTCACCTAGCATTATTCCGGTATATATTTATAGACTAGTTGGACGATATATAAGCTTATAACCATAAAAGTTTGCATAACTGTTGTTATGAAACTATCGATTTGTAACAGATTTATGAACGCCATTCCCTGTTGCCGGCCTCCCTCTTCTCGAGGAGGCCTGTGTCGCATGAGTTATAGAACATTATAGGCTTGTTATCTTGGTAGTTTAATTAATTTTTGTCACTAAATATGTCACTTGGAGCTTTTGAGTCTAAGAATATATTTTTTTAAGTTTGCATAAGTACATTATGAGCAAAGAGATTACATTACATGAAAAATACAACTAAGTATTATTTTTCTCACATACTCACATACAGGCTATAAGCATTTATTTTAAAAGGGCTGCTTCCTGGCACTTCTGAATTATCAAGGAGTCCGTCAGTGGAAAAATTAAGCTTATTTGGTATCTATATGGGCATGAGACTTCACGGATTTTTTTAAAATGTAAATGTGGCTACAAAAATTATCGTATAAAATAAAGATCGAAAAAATATATAAAATTTACAAGTAGCCATTCCTAGTTCTTCTGTGACTTAAAAACACCATAAAATGGATTACAGTTCAACTCGAGCCAGCTCGAACCCATGTTTCAAGAATTGAGGACGAAACCAGTTATGGTAATCGTTCCGTTCACTCAATATTCAATACTGGCTGGTGAATGAGTTGGAATTTCGGGTTCGATGTTCGAAATTCAAAATATATAAATTCTGTTTGTTTTTATGCATGGAAGTGAACGAAACGTGCCATGGGACAGATGTTTGTTCTATTTTTAAATTGGTGATGATTTGGTTATTGGATGTTATAGGGTTGTTCCACAATTTTATATTAGGTATGTCGATATTTTTGAGCTGACTCAGGGCTGATTTGTAAATAATGCTATAAATAACAAATATTACGTTTTGACATCTTTTTTATAGAAAATATTATAAAATGTCTTTTGAAATCAAAGATTAGTTAACTAATTAAACAAAAGTCGCCATAAATCAAAAGAAATCCATCCATTTGTGTTTTTCTGTGGATATTTTCGTTAATTTTCGTATTTCTTACAGGGTAACAGTAACTGTGCCAATTTAGCTTATAAAACTAGGTCTAATAAGACATCAAAAACAACAGGAATCGCACATAAACACAATTTAATTCAACGATTCTCTTCTAAAATAGATAAAATTGCAATAAATCGTTGCATCCCAGAGTGTCTTTATCAAGAAAGTCGCTCCACTGACCTGTGACACTCAACATATTTCATAATAATGATATTATTAACGTTAGGAAATTAAATCGAACAAACAGTGAGTGTTTTGTAACTTTTTAATTGCCGTATGTCAATGATAAGGTATGAACAGTAAAAGTAACTTGTTTGGATACAAATCTTATGCATTTCGTTCCAGATTTTTTACAAAGTAGTGTAGACTAGAGACTGACCAGCCGTTATTACGTTATACATTTAAAACTTATATTTATACGGTGCAATTTAATTGCCTATGGCTTACAATAAAATTGATGCAACAAATTACTTGCATCGACTAAATCAGGGATGGCGAACCTCTATGCATCTACGTGCCATTTTCCCAACTAAAAATTATACATGTGGCCATGGCGTAGCAACAAACAATGGATTAGTGATTTTTGGAATAACCAATAATTATAATTGCGTCAATAGCACGCATTTTATATTATTATTTTAAATCTCTGGTGTCATTTCTCGGGACCCTGCAGTCTCGGAAGGCAACTTGGAGAAGCCCAATGCTATTTTTTGCAATTTTTGATATTATGCCGTGCCAAAATTATTTTGTTACGTGCCAGCAACGGCACGCGTGCCACTGGTTCGCTATCCCTGGACTAAATGGTGTTTAGACAATGCAACTTTTATAGTTGCTTCAACTTAATTGAAGCCATAGACAATTAAATTGCACCGTGTAAATCAGTCTTAAGAGTAGCAATGATTTCCATTTTCATTTTGACCAATGTAACCCAAATTTTACCAATGTAACTTTTCTAAGCTATATGTACTTTCTAAGTATATCTTGGACAGCAATGACTGATTATAAGGTGAAGGAAAACATTTTGAGGAAACCTGGACTTTAAGTTTGAAATCGCCAATCCGCATTGAGCAAGCGTGGTGATTACGCTCAATCCTTCTCTGTATGAGAGGAGACCTGTGCCCAGCCGTGGGACGATAAAAAGGTTGATGATGATGATCAAGCGGGAAGGTTGCTGAGGTCACATAGGCGTTCGCTCTATGTAAAATACTATATTCAGCTACATGCGGTTTGACTAAAAGTCAGTCACAACATATTTCGGAATAAGGCTGAGCAGATGATGGATTCTCGATGAACTAGTATCAACTTAAAAAATACTAATATTATTAGTAAGAAAAAAAAAAACCGTTGTTGAGACAATATGTAATTTTTGTATGAGAAAAAATTAGCATAAATAGCGCTTCTTTCCCAGTGTGCGTACATATGACTTAAATTAATACTTAGTTAGGCAGAAAGCGCCAAACAGGTCAGTAAAGCAGTATCTATGCCAATTGTAGGCGTTAAATTAGCAGATAGTATCGATAATGTAACGCTAATAAGGTTCATATTTGTCGGATGAATCATTGTTTCCATACGAATATATACAATGTAGTGGTAGTTTGTAAAATTCACTTGAAACCTGCCCAGCCTCTCAAGTATGAGTGCGCGATTTCGATTACAGGTCAGGCAAGTACCAATGTAACTTTTCTAAAAGTTATATGTACTTTCTAAGTATATCTTGGACACCAATGACTTAAGGTGAAGGAAAACATCTTGAGGAAACCTGGGCTTTAAGGTCCGTATTACAGAACGTCACTCCAAACTCAAGCTCTACTTAAGTCTCGTTTGAAGCCTTTTGATTGGTTGAAACTAGTTTTAAGTAATGTCTAAGCAGAGATCAATGCTTGAGTTTCCTTCTGGAATACGGACCTTAGTCTGAAATCGCCAACCCGCATTGAGCAAGCGTGGTGGTTACGCTCAATCCTTCTCTGTATGAGAGGAGACCTGTGCCCAGCAGTGGGACGATAAAAAGTTTGATGATGATGATGATGACTTGAAACCTAATACAATTAAAAAATGAGCCTCATTTGTTTTTATAAGTAAATTATCGCGGATCCACAACGAGATCCCGCTCAAATTTCGCGTTTTTGCAGGTTTCTCGCAAGAAATTTATTTATTTGTGTAGGTATTAGTCGCTTACTAATACATTATATTATCAAAAAGTGACGTTTCACCCGTTTTTGCCAAATGAATTTGTGAGATTTTTTCTAAAATACCGTTTAGCGAATGAAGCTCAAAAATATAGGCCAGTATTTTGAAGTACGTATGCTATTTGTCAGCTTTCAAAATTGGAACGCCATTTTGGCGATTGTTAAATGAGAGACAGTGGCGCCGAATGTCTTGTTAATAGCGTAAACTAAATTTAAATTCAGTTCGTACTGTAAATTAATCTATTTTTAGTACCTAGCCATGTTTTTAATACTTTATAAGATGGAGTATCTTAATTTGACAGGACTAAACTAATATGCATCTCCTGTCCTGTTCTTAATGAAGTACAAAGAAAAAGATGCACTAAACTTTAATTTAGTTTACTTTGTAAATATGGGAATCGGCGTCAGTATCTTTTGGGACTAAAATCTTACAAAAAAAAAAATTCTAAAAAAACTAAGAGGAAGCCATCTTGCTGCTAGTTTTTTTTAGAAGATTTTAGAAGACCTAATGAAGATCGAAGATCATTACATATGTAATGATCCTACATCTTAATTAGCTTCGTTTATCTCGCCACAGATTGTTATAGTAAATATTTCTCAGTGACCTAGGATCGAATACTAATTGTTGATAATTTACGACTGTCTTATCAAGGCACATAAGTCATTACCTACTTACAAATATGGGACCAGCTAACAGTGGGGAACTGGGCTTTAGTTAGAACAGTAATCGATTACCTAACACAATCTGCCCATAATCTATGCAAGTGTGACAAATTTAGCAATGGAAGGGTTAAAAAACCGGCCAAGTGCGTGTCAGACTCACGCACAAAGGGTTCCGTACCATTGATTTATGAAATTAAAGGATTTAAGTTATTTTTATGAAAGATTACGCGGTAATAAGCGGTTTACGATTTACGAGATATTAAACAAACTGCTTACTAGATCTCGTTTAAAACAATTTTCGTTGGTAATTTTTATAGTAATGTACTTACTGTAGGTATATTTTTTTTGAGATTTCTTATTTTCTTATTTTAGAAGTTAGAGGGGAGGGGGGGGGGGGACCTTTTTTCCACTTTGGAAGCGTCTATCACGCAAACTATTCGATTTAGAAAAAAAATATTTTAGAAACCTCGATATCATTTTTGAAGACCTATCCATAGATACACGTATGTGTTTGATGAAAAAAATAAATTACGTAATGAAATAAACTGGCTGTCTCACTGTGATCTACCGCCAGCTGTGTTGTGCGCTCGGTAACCACACTGCAACAATTTCTAAATGTATTTGGGAAAAAATATAAAAATATGGTGTAAAAATGATTGGAATCGATTTGTCAGTCAGATGCTTATTCTGAACAAACTATATTCAGGTTTCGTATATAGAAAAAATAACGTTCTATATCTCGCGGCTGCTCTGTTACCACCAAGTAGGTACTGCTTTGGGAATCGCGCTAAATAAAACAGTAGAAGTTTAACTCTTGTTCGTATCTAATCCAGTTAAAGTCATGGTTTAGTTTCGATCACAATTCGTATCGCGCTAAAGTTTTAACTGCGATTGAAGTAAAATGATACATTTCGAGTGATACATTTCCTCAGATATAATAATTAAAACTAAATAAATTATAAGTAAATCTAATCGAATAGACGTAAGTTTGACAAATGGCACAGAAAAAGTTTGCTGTGTTTCAACTTTTTCATTTGACAGTTGTTACCATTGATAGTTGTTACGTTCCAATTGCGATCCAGTTATGGTTAAACCATCTGTCAAAATGTTAGCGCGATACGAAACATAAAAGTTATGGTTTGGTTGCGATCCAATTCTGTTTTAGTTGAATTATTTTAGCGCGATTGCCCCCCTGAACACTTGGAGTTCGCGCGTCAGAAGATCCTATGTAAAGCCACCCACAGCTTAATAGGTTAAGTGAGGGTGAATACATTCCACGAACTACTTAATAGATAATATGTTATATAATACAAAAACGCTTCACAAACTTATATGCAATCGATAACTTATCACGTTTTGCGTCAGCACTGTTGATATTATGTATGCTCAACGGATAACGTTTCGTTTTAGGCACAATTTTATTCCATAACTACCTTTTTCCATAACTTTACTGTATACTACATTATTCTTACTCTGCTATATTATTAGCTAATTATTAAAAAAAAAAAAATAACTTACCAGCAGTCAGGATCGCGGCCAAGCACTAGTTTATAACGTATAAAAAATTGATAACCATAATTGAGACTGAGAGTGGTCGGGAAATAAAGTATAGTATATGTAGTAGTATAATCTTCTATCAATTTCTTTATGAATTTGGTAGAAAAATAAGCATTAGAATTTAAATATTCAAAATGAATAGTCAATTATTCAAATTAGGCTGAGAATCAGCACTTTTTGAACGTCAATATTACATAAGACAGTCCCCCAAAACGCCCGCCCTCCGCCACTTCCTAGCAGAAAGAGAGGGAACGAAGTTTCGGTTATCTCTCTCAAAATCATCAATCTTAGATGAGGAAAGAAACAGTGCTAGACCGAAAGCATGGGCCATCTCTCTAACTCTTTTCAAACCAAAAAAAATACTGCAGATTATACGCGTCAGGCATCTCCATTAGTAGGTATGTATCGATGGCTCCTCATATGTACCTTGTCTACGCGCATATCTGTGCACGCGTATCCGTAAGCGAACAAAACGCTTTATCTGGACCAGCTCTAACAAACAACGCAATATTTTTATGATCACTCTAGCAAATAGTAATTAAAATTATTATCATTCTAACCTTCCGCCAATTACTATGACTATGACAAAGTCATCTCCATCAGCTTTGACATAACGGACATGTCAGATGACGTCACAAGGCATTATGGCGCCACAAGGTTTTTTCGCGCGTGGTCGAAATCAAACTAGCTGCCATCTTGATTTTTAACACATTTCAAGTGGCATATATTTTCACAAAACAATTGTACAAGTGTTTACTAAGAGCTTCTATTAATTATTCAGCTTGTGTTAAAATGCGCTGCCTGAAGGTAGCCATCGTAAAACTCTTGGGTTTTTTGCATAGTTGGTACACTGGGTAGTGGGTATGTGTACCCACTACCCAGTGTACCAACTATGCAAAACTTTACTGTGGTAAAAGCCAGAGACTAAGGGAATTCTGACTAGGGAAGCGGGCAGCGGCGAATCTCCTGTGGAATATCAAATTACTGCAATCCCCGCCTGCCAAGCGTGGGGATTATCGCAAACACCCCCATGGAAAGCCTTGGTTGACACCTTTGTCCAGTAGTGGACCTGTATAGGCTCAGAAGAAGAGAACGAAGAAAAGCCAGAGAAAAAGTGAATGACAGGAAAAGACTTATTCTATATACTGTATGTTTTCTCTTACAAAACTAAAAAGTCACAATCCAAATTCAAGAGCATATCTCACTAATCCGATATCTCTTTCACTCTAAAAGTGAACGTGACGTAGGTGTTATTCATCTGTCAATTGTTTGTCTATTGACTTTGACAGTTTGCTTATGGTTTCGTATTCTACTGACCTAAATTTGAGGCTAGGAAACATCGACATTTGTGCGCGTTAAGAAAAATGTTCGCTAAGCTAGCAATTTTGATAAGCTGGGAAGTTAGCAAAATCTGAATAGTAATCCATGTGTCATATCGGTTACTGGAACGTTTTATGGCATCCTAATTGGGTTGTATCCTAAAAAATAATTTAATGTCCATCAGATAGATTTATAAAAATAATGAACACGTATTTTTTATTTTTTCTTTCATCAAATACTTAGGAAGATATATTGATTTGGAAGATATATTGAAAGGGTGACAACACTCTTTTGAAAAACTACAGATCCATCTCACTTCTGAGTCATGTCTATAAGTTGTTTTCGAGAGTCCTCACGAATCGTCTCGCCTGCAGGTTTGACGACTTCCAGCCCCCCGAACAAGCCGATTTCCGAAAAGGCTTCAGCACAGTAGACCACATACATACGCTGCGGCAGGTTATACAGAAGACCGAGGAGTATAACCTACCCCTTTGCTTGGCGTTTGTGGACTAAGAAAAAGCCTTTGATTCGATCGAGACCTGGGCTATACTGCAGTCTCTCCAGCGGTGCCAAGTAGACTATCGGTATATTGAAGCGCTGAAGGGTTTGTACGAAAACGCCACCATGTCAGTCCGAATACGGGACCAGACCTCGAAACCAATACCTCTGCAGCGTGGTGTCAGACAGGGAGATCCCCGAAACTGTTCACCGCTGCATTGGAGGATGTCTTCAAGGTTCTGGACTGGAAAGGACTGGGCATCAACATCAATGGCGAGTACATGATACACCTTCGGTTTGCTGATGATATCGTAGTCATGGCTGAGACCGCGGAGGACCTGAGTACAATGCTCGAAGATCTCAGTAGAGCCTCCGAGCGAGTCGGTCTTAAAATGAACATGGACAAGACGAAAGTCATGTCTAATGCCCATGTTATACCGACTCCTATAAAAATTGGAGACTCTGTTCTCGAAGTTGTTGACAGTTACGTGTACCTGAGACAAACTATCCAGTTAGGAAGGTCCAACTTCGAGAAACAGGTCAATCGTCGAATCCAACTCGGCTGGGCTGCTTTCGGGAAGCTACGTAAAATCTTCTCGTCCGAAATACCGCAGTGTCTCAAGACAAAAGTCTTCGACCAGTGTGTGTGTTGCGAGTGATGACTTATGGAATTGAGACGTGGTCGCTAACAATGGGCCTTATAAGAAGGCACAAAGTCACTCAAAGGGCAATGGAGAGGGCTATGCTTGGGGTTTCACTGCGCGATCGAATCAGGAATGAGGAGATCCGCAGAAGAACGAGAGTAACCGACATAGCCCGAAGAATTGCAACACTAAAGTGGCAGTGGGCTGGCCACATTGCCCGTAGGACCGATGCCCGATGGGGCCGACGGGTTCTCGAGTGGCGACCACGCACCGGAAGACGTAGCGTGGGTAGGCCCCCGACAAGGTGGACCGACGACCTGGTGAAGGTCGCGGGAAACCGCTGGATGCGGGAGGCGCAGGACCGGTCGTCGTGGAGAACCTTGGGGGAGGCCTATGTCCAGCAGTGGACGTCTTTCGGCTGAAATGATGATGATGATTGATTTGAAATGTCGCATGACGTCACGCCGTGGTATATTTTGTACGTAATTAGCCCCACTCCTAACTTTAATACGCTATATCTCAGTAGTTTTTGGTAATTACGACAAATTAAAAAAATACGGGTTTTAATTTTTTTTATTGTCTATAAGACAGTCTAATTATTTTTTTTATTTTCATACCTTGGATACATCCCTATTGCTTAACACATAATCCATCAGAATCTGAATAATTTTGAAAGATATTACTAATCTATCTCTCCCTAGGTTCGAAAAATATGTTAACTCAACAAAGTACATAACTCAATGAATGTTGTTGAACTATCAAAGTGAAAGCCATTGCTGCTGTTAGTGTAATTTATGAGACAGACTAGCTTTCCGCCCGCGGCTTCGCCCGCGTGGAGTTCGGTTATATCGCGCTATTTAGATTTCCCTCGGGAATATCAAAATTTTCCGGGATAAAAGGTAGCATGTCCTTTCTCAGGGTTTAAAGATTGTCTGTGCCAAATTTCATTAAAATCGGTTGAGAGGTTTAAGCGGGAAAGCGTAACAGACAGACAGAGTTACTTTCGCATTTATAATATTAGTATGGATGAGGGAATTACGTTCTTAAGACTTCAACACAAATGAATACGATTATAATGTGTATGAAATATGCATGTATATGATTTGCTAATATGACCTTTAGTACTGTTACGCTAATCTTTGAGGATCGGCTTCATTTGATAACCTCTTAAGGGATTATAGTATTACTATGGCACTAAGCCTGAAATTTAAAGAAAATCACTCGACTCATGATAATAGGATGTAAAAATATACATAAAACAATTTACCAGTAAACGTAATGCAAACAACCCTAAAACAAACAATTCGATACATTCCATATTAGTAATTAAGTAGTTTCATAGTATTAGTAATTCTATTCCCTTCTATAGTTTCTTCAACTTAACGCTTTATTTGGTGTAAATATTTTTTTTTAAATCGCCACTGCTCTCAAAACGGCATGTCCTAGAAGCAAAACTCCGAAGACATGTGAGTCATGTGACATCTACCAACCCGCACTGGTCCCGGGTGGACCACTCCCTCTCACCGAGAGGAGGCTTATTTCCCAGGAGTGGGAAGATTATATGACCTGAAGATTATATGGGCTGACTATGGAGTTTCTTCAATCAATCAAATAACTGTGTGGCTACCATGACTTTTCATTACGAGACACGATCATACGCATCGACCGTGTTTGGCGCTCTCATTGGTTGAGAGTTCTTACAACCTTGAAACGGGCCAATAGATGAGTCAAACGCGCTCGACATCGATGATTGAGTCTTCGTAATGAAAACCCATGGTAGCCACACTGAACAGTTTTAGGTCAGCCTGAGGCTTGAGTAAAGTCATTACGGTTTTAAACCGCCATATATTAGATCCCACAGACAAGAACGTTTCCAGTCTATTTCCACATTTAATAGGACAATTGTTTTGATCCATCGTCATCAGGGTCAGGGTCATGGCTACGGAGTTCAATGGGACGTGAACCATTTGTGTTGAAGGTCGAACTATGGCGTCGCGTCTCTGAGCTATGGATGTAGTAGTTACTATAATTGTAATAGATTAATTAAGTTAGTAATGGTGGCATAGTTGCAGGGATCTTGGTTGGTGAGATGACGGTATATTTATAGTTTTTATTTTGCAAATATTCACTATTCAGCATGCAATATTAATATTATTACATTCACTTAAGGTAAACAAAAGGCCAGATCCACCAATCCGGAGTAAAAGGCTTTATTTACATAGGAAGAAAAAGTGGAGACCTTTGCCCAGCAGCGGGACACCAAATAAAATATTATTATCTTTTTTTTTCTTTGTAGTGTGGCACTAGTTATGACTTTGTGCCAATTTCAAGTAAAATAAAAATCTTCAAAAGTTCTTCTTTCTTTCTCTTATGGCTTCGCACGGTTTAAGCATTTAGCCAATGTCACGTAATGAATTATTCATGTCGAAAAAGACGGCCGCGCGAAATGAACACTAGGAGGAAGATTTGGTACAAAGCCATGATGTGGCGACTATGCTACAATATTTCACTGTTCTTTATGAATTATTCACTGAATGCACTTTTTACTACATAAACCACGCGTTTTTATTTAGTAAACGACGCTATAAATAATTTAAAAATCCAATGAAAAATGAGCGTGGCACTCAGCTTCCCGCCAAAAACCCCTATTATTATCTTCTATCAAATCTCTGAATCAATATCCATACAAAAATGGCGCCAATTTCTTCTCTTACCACAAAAACTTTAATATTTACTGGAACATGGTACTGTGATAGTAGACCCTTTATGTTACACGTTGTAGATAACATTTAGTTTATTAACGGTCTATTGTTTCTTTAGTTTAGTCTTATGCTAATTTCCTTTCTAAAACCTTCGTTTCTGTCTGATCCTACTCTCGTGATAGGTTAGACTAGAATAGACCGAACTGTTAGAGGGAAAGTTTCTTTGTTTAGTAAAATGGCGGATTTTATTGCCAATAAATTGTATCTTATAAGCATAGACATTTAAAAGATTTTAAAATTCTTACATGCCTTTTAAAATTCTTCATATAATCAATGGTTGTTTATTTAAAATTAGAATAGCCGCCTGTCAACACTAATTGCAGTCCGCTCATTATTGCATCTCTGTCCAATTCAGAATTATCTTTATTCTCATACGTGTAAAGTTGCTGTTATATACTGCTGCCACTGATAAAAGTGTCAAAATTATTGTGAGCTTTAAAAGTTATTTACTTATTCTCATTCTAATATGGTTGCTGTTAGATTGCTGTCACTGACAAATCTGTCAAATCTTCAGCAGTGTAGGTACACATAGATTTATTGCGTAGGTAGCAATGAAATCCTAAATCTATGATTGCATATGACTCATAACAGAACATAAAACACAAAACAATTACAAAAAACCTGCCTTTCTACACATTCATTTAATCCATTCATAATTTCTTTGGTTTTTCGGAAAAATAAGAAAATAGGAAAAACATTTTCCTATTTTCTTATTAAAAAATCAAAAGTTATTTATTTATCTATATTAGGCTGAGATTCAACAATTTTCGGACGTCAAAATTATAAAAGGCAAGTCCCCCAAAACGCCCTTCCTTCGCCATTTCCTAGTGCTTTCGCTGAGAAGAAGAAATGGCGGAACAACCTCCTTATTCTTTGCATTTCACTTTTATATATTACTCAAAATTCCTCACACGTTGTAGTTTGTGGATTCAAAATTTTAACTATACCTAGTTAACATTTTGAATCCACAAACTTTCGCTTTTATATTACCATATAAAAGCATTATCATTATTAATATCTATCAGCAAATTAATATGTTAATTTAATTTTAAATAACATATTAACCCACTTTTCAAATTGTGTTAGAAATATAATAAACAATCCATCATAACCTATAATATATTTTTACACAACTTCATATTTTCTCCATTTATAACCATAGATAAGCCGAAATCGTGTCAGATCATTATTTTTTTCTCTAAATTAGTTATCACCAATCAATGTTTCACATTATAAACTTTTGTACAAGCCGTTATTTTCGAAAATTACTAGCATCCGTCATTTGGTAAGCAATCGTGTGATAGTTAATTTCTTGTAGAGGTCCAAGTTACAAGTTTGAAGAAGTCAACATATACATTGGCAGGGACGATCGAGTCATAATCTGTAACCAGATTATCAAAAAAAAAAAAAAAAAAACTGTTCCATAGAATACATATGCACTTAAAATGGGTTGGTTCCGAGCCGATAACCCTATATTTACAAGGTTTATTTTTTGTTTATGCGAAACCTGAATACCTACAGTTTTTTTCAGAATAAGCACCTGAATCGATTCCAACCATTTAAATATAACATGGTGTAAAAATGGTTGGAATTAATTCAGGTGTGCAGAGTGTTCAGTTTACGATAGTTCATAGTACTCGCGCGCGCAACAGCTGACGCCAAAGGTCAACGCGCCGCGCTCGCCCGTCCGTGTGAAGCTTTGACCATATTTTTGTTGGGAAAAACAAATACAATTAGATTTTTCATTATATCTTTTTGAAATATTGTACATAGATTCTTTACTTAAAAATACTGGACACGTGTTTCTGTTTTCTCGTAAATAAAAAAACAATGTTGTATTATAGATTCTTGAAGATTGTTTGACACAACACTACTATAGCTGCCGATAACACGCATCGTCTGTAAGTTCCCTGTATAGGCAATGGATCTCATTCGTGCGTATGCACACTTAGACCTCACTATCGGTTTTCTCACCCTCACCTGAAGTTAAAAAACATTAAAACTCTCCCTGTATCATACATAACACAAAAATAAAGGGAGCGAGGAAATCGCATGGGTCCCATAACGCTTTTTGCTCCATTATGACTTCCATCAGTTTACGTCTACCATACACCACGTTAAAGAACTTCGTGTCAAAACTTTGTTCCAATAAAGAAAATAGTAAAGGATCCCGGTCGTTATTTGAAGAACTTCGACAGCTCTTACGGGTACTTAGAAGCCCGAAAGTCTGACAACCAGTAATGGGCGTACGCTGGGGGGAGGGGGAACCCCTCTAGAAATCTAGCAGAACATGTATCATCATTATCATCAATCAACCTTTTATCGTCGCACTGCTGGGCACAGGTCTCCTCGCATACAGAGAAGGATTGGGCGTAATCACCACGCTTGCTCACTACGGGTTGGCGATTTCAAACTCCCAAGGTTTCCTCAAGATATTTTCCTTCACCATTTAATCAGTCATTGGTGTCCAAGATATACTTAGAAAACCTCCAATCTCCAGCCTATGTTCCTAGTTCCTCTCAAATATGAGAGTGCGGGTTCGATTCCAGGTCAGGCAAGTACCAATTTAACTTTTCTAAGTTCTTATGTACTTTCTAAGAACATGTATGAACTTCCCTAATTACTAATCAAAGCATAAACAGGGACTTATACAGGATCATTTGCGTCTATTTGCCCTTCTTCTTCAGCCTATAGATGTCCACTGCTGGACCAAGGCCTCCCACAAGGCTTTCCACGCTGACCGGTCTTGTGCTGCCCGCATCCATCGGCTTCCCGCGACCTTCACCAGAACATCGGTCCACCTTGTTGGGGGCCTCCCTACGCTGCGTCTTCCAGTACGTGGCCGCCACTCCAGAACCTTACTGCCCCATCGGCCATCGGTTCTATGAGCAAGGTGCCCTGCCCACTGCCACTTAAGTTTAGCGACTCGCTGGGCTATGTCGGTGACTTTGGTTCTTCTGCGGATCTCCTCATTTCTGATTCGATCACGCAGAGAAACTCCGAGCATAGCTCTTTCCATTGCCGTTTGTGTGAGACTGAGCCTTCGTATGAGGCTCATTGTGAGTGACCACGTTTCAGTTCCGTAAGTCATCACTGGCAACACATACTGGTCAAAGACTTTAGTCTTGAGACAATGTGGTATTTTGGACGACAAGAAGATGTAACGTAGCTTCCGAACGCTGCCCAGCCGAGCTGGATTCGACGAGACACCTCTTTCTCGAAGTTGGACCTACCTAGTTGGACTGTTTGTCCCAGATATATATACTCGTCAACAACTTCGAGTGCAGAGCAACCAACTAGAATTGGAGTGGGTGCGACATGAGAGTTCGACATGATTTCGTCTTATCCATGTTCATCTTTAGACCCACTTGTTGGGAAGCTCTGCTGAGGTCATTGAGCATTTTGCCCAAGTCTTCCGGGGTCTCAGCCATGACCACGCCCTATTTGCCCTACATACTACAAATACCTGATGTTTCATGTAGATGTGCTTGTGTAGTTGTAAGACAAAATAGTCGGGGATGATTCGACCCTAAAATATGCCCCCCCCCCCCCCTCCCTGAACCCTGACTTGACCTCATAGGCCAGAAACTGGGTACGCCCTTGCAACCAGTCTTACCAAGGGGTGTCGTGTTATCCGGTGACTCCGCTGTGAAGGTAGATAGGCGGTCGCTCCATATAAAATATTGGTATTCAACTGCATCAGGTCAGACTGGATGTTGACCTTAAGTATGACCTTAATTATGAATAAGCTTGACTGATTCCGGCAAATCTTAGCTTTAAGGCGCTTAACTCAGGGCACCGCGCACCGCCGCGGTAGGCGGTGAAGCGGATCTCATGTCGCATTAACCTCTAATAAGAGATCTAGATTCCTAACAGACATACACCGCCCGACCGCGCGGTCGAGCGCACATTGGAGCGTAACCGCATTACCGCGCGGATCATCGTTGGTGTAGGACAAAAATCAGAAGATTCTTGCCTTTGTCTGTGAGCAAACTGGTCACAACCGTGTTTAATCCATCCGTGCGGACAGGCGCGTAAACCGCCTTACCGCGCGGAGCACCGCTACGAATAAAGCTACCGCCTCCGCCCTCCGCGGCGGTAAACGGTGTCGCCTTAATCGTATATCTTTGACAGACCTTACGAGAACCCTTGTGATACTGCTTTCGATATGCAATAGACGGTACCCCATCCTCATCTTCGTTTCCAAGCTCCTATAATTCTATATGCTTCAAACAGCTAGTCGATTGCACCAAGTCATCAATATTTATTAGCCGAGATACGCAATAATCACAACATAATTAAAGCTCCATGGGAACTCAAAGGTCTGGAGAACCGGTCTTGTGACCTCAACTTGTGTTGCATCATTAACTAATAGTGAATTTGTACAAGAACAAAGGGTTTGGCTTTTAGTGCCTCTATTGTGTCAATTCGAGTTATTTATCAAAGCTTAAGCCATGATAAAGATATGGGCCATTTATTTTGTAAGTGAGACTGAATGAACAGGGCGCGCCGAAGTCCAGCAAAATATGTATATTGGATTCGTATAAACTGTTCAATATTAAAAAACAGACAAAAAAAACCATACTGTCGGTCATTGAGGAGATCGTTACATTCCAGGTATGCCTCAAGTAAAATGGGGAAGCGATTGCTATCTCCCTAGATGTCTCGAAGGCTTTCGACCGGGTAGGTATCGCACGCTGGCCTTTTGAATAACCTTCCAGCGTACGGCATTTCCCCTGGCCTGTCTGGCTGACTTCCTGACTGAATAGTCCCTTCGATTTGTTGTCGACTGATGCTCATCGGAGCCCATGTCGACTAATGCCGCTTTTCCTCAGGGGTATGTTCACCCTTACGTTGTTGACACCACTACGATCCGGACGAAGCGTTTCGTCTGGTCTTTTATCTTTTTATTCTTTTTCGTATATCGACTGGAACAATTTGCGAGGTGTTTCTGTCTGACTAAAATTAAGTGTCTTCAAGGCAAGAGTGAATAACAACAACTATTGCATCACTGCTTACCATCAGACGGGATTACGGTCAAGCTCTAGTTTATAGTTATAAAAAAAACGGACGTGATATTTACATTTTGAAAGAGAGTCTCTTTGATTGTTTGAGGTAAGACCAGAGTTTTCGAGCTTAGTCTTTAGTCTAACTCTCCACTGTCTGGTCATCGTATCGCTTCGAGAGAATGCGTTCACCTGCCAAAGCGAAAATTTTACAATTTCCCAAAACACTAATTGGTTTTTACGAAATTAAGACGTGCCAAGAATGCGTTCTCTCGTGGGCTGTACTGCAGTAATCTTATTGATTCGTTAGTTTGGCAAGCGTGGTGATTACGCTCAATCCTTCTCTGTATGAGAGGAGACCTGTGCCCAGCAGTGGGAAGATAAAAAGGTTGATGATGATAATGATGATGATTAGTTTTGCATACAACTGCTAGTCTCGGTTAAAACTTTAGAAATCAAATTAAACGAAATAGTGAAAATGATGAGCTTAGAACATTTGAATGAAGTTACTACCTCTAAAACTGAAGTTACATACGTAAATTAAGTTGCGTACATCGACTACAATTTAAGTCTCTTATATGTTAATATAGATGGTACGCCATAACGATTGCAGCACTGCTTACCATCAAGCGGGATTGCGATCTAGCACTAGGTAGTTTATAATTATGAAAAAAAAGGTAGCATAGCTACTTCAGGCACGATTATCATAGATAAAGAACACATTCCATCATCATTAACTCTGGTCCGGTTACTACCAGTCATCCTGCGAAGATCGTCGCTCCACCTAGTCTGAGGGTGTCCCACCCCACCATACTTTTACCGATTTGCGGTCTCCACTCAAGAACACGTCTACTCCAATGGTTGTACGGCCAATATGGCCGGCCCACAAGATATTACAAACAGCTAATAAAATTGTCGGTCGTGGAAGCGAAATAAAAAAAGCCAACAGGTCGTCAATTCAGTATCGCCTCGTATCTACTAGAACTGAGTGACGTAACACTTTCCCTCTTTCGCCTTTTACGATAATTTCCATTGATAAGGCAATGATAAGTTCAATAGTTGCTTTGAACAAAATTACATAAGACACGTGCGTGATGGGCACGCGTTTTGGAGGACTGAAACTGTCAAATATTCCCAACTAGCTGTGCCCCGCGGTTTCACCCGCGGTTTCTAGCCGAATGAGCTCAGTTGATATAAAATAAGCGCCTGTTAAAATAATGGGAGCAAAATGTAGTACGTCCGCGGTTGCTCCCGTTTCAGCAACATTTTTTGTTCCTGCTCTGCTCCTGTTGGTCATAGCGGGATGTTTTATAGCCTATGTCCTTTCTCCGGATCTAGACTATCTGTGTATTAAATTTCATTACAATCGGTTCAGTAGTTTTGGCGTGAAAGCCGGACAGACAGATAGAGATACTTTCGCATTTATAATATTAGTATGGATATGGATTAACCTTGAGCATTAATGCTTTGCCGATAATGTTGAAAATCTAAGAAAGAAAATTTACTGAAACTGGACTGGAACAATTTGCCTGGGGCCGTATCCCATCTCATAAGAATTTAAGTGTCTTTAGGGATAGAGTGAATAGGTCATCATCATCACTGCTTACGATCAGGCGGGATCACGGTCGATTATAACATAAAAAAGATAATTTTTAAGGGATATCCCGAGATCCTATAGAATAACTTACTATCCACCCATAACTAATCTCTCTATCCTTTACAAAAGACGATATATTTACTACTAAGTACATTTCTATAATTAATGACCCATCTCACATAAACCAGGAAGTCGGTACTTATGGTACTGCTAGCTAAAAATAGCCAAGGATTTATTGGTTCGGGCCTTCCGCTCGTCCTCTCTTTGATCTTGAAGAAGTTATTGTATCTGGTATGGAGGGTAGTTGAAACGTTTTTCATTCAACTATGTAGTTTGTTACTCATGAACAGATGATTTGATGAGATATTTCTTTATTCATGGTCTTTTATTTATTACGTTCAGCATAGGCGTACCCGGCTTCTGGAATAGAGGGCAAGTCAGGGCTAGGGAGGGTGGGTGCTTGGCAAGTCCGATTTTTAGGGTTGAATCATCCTCGGCTATTTGGTCCTTCAAACAGCCGCAAATGATCCTGTATAAGACCCCGTTTATACTTTGATTACATGGACAATTATAGCATCGTTGGACGTGTTGTTGGGCATTGCATCACCTCGCTCAACTGCAGTCTTCCTTCCTATTCACTCAGTTTTTTGAGTGTATAGGCTCTTAATAAACTAGCGCGCTTTACCATCAACGATTGAATCACTGCTTACTATCAGGCGGGATTGCAGCCAAGCACTAGTTTATAATCACATATAAAAAAATAAGAAAAAATCTTCTCAACCTTTAGAGGTCCATTACTTGACAAAGGCCTCCCCCAAAGCTTTTCGTGATAACCGGTCTTGTGCTGCCCGTATCCATCGGCTTCTCGCGATCTTCACCAGGTTCAGAAGCGACTCTTTTCAGACAAAGTTCAGCCTTTTAATCGTATATCTTGGTTAGTCTTTCACAGTGCAGGATCACAAAGGCCTTTGTGATCATGCTTTTAATATGTAACAGATGGTAACCCATCCAGGAAACGACCGTGGCCAGCGCTGTAAGTCCAATCGACACGTGAGTCTGTTAATATTTACACGAAGTAATTTTTATCATTATATTTCTCCGTAGCGCTCTCTAGCTATCCTGTCAGACTTATAAGGAGTCGCGAGTATAAATACATGCCAGGCAACAGCCTATTGGTTCGTGTTGTATCTCTCCGACGTGTTGGCAGTGTCACAATGTCAGACTACGGTATCTTGTTAGGCTATGTTTATGTAAGCTGGTTTTGTAATTTATGTGGTGCGGTTTAGTTTGCATTGTGAGGAGTTTTCGGGTTATTGCTTGTGTTTGACTCAGCTAAAGTAAATGCCTGTTACTTCTGTCGTAAGTGCGGACTTAGTTACCTTTGTAGATACCATGAATTTTCATTACGAGACTCGATCGTCGATATCGAGCGCGTTGTGCGCTGAGAGTTGGTTGAGAGTTCTTATAACCTTGAAGCGGGCCAATCGATGAGTCAAACGCGCTCGATATCGACGATCGAGTCTCGTAATGTAAACTCATGGTAGCTACACTGCTCTCAAAATAAGTTACGGCGTTTAATATCTCCGTTTTTCGGACAAACTTATGATTAGTTCGGAACCCGAAATAGCAATCACATCATCATTTTAACTCTGATTCTATCTGTAGTTTTAAAATTTGTAATTGAGACCATTCAGGGAGAGGGCCGTAATCTACCAAGATTACGGCCCACTCCATCTCACCGAGAGGAAGCTTGTGTCCCAACAGTGGGGACAATATAGGCTGATTATGATGATGATTATGGTGTGGAATAAAACGAAGAAATGGCACAAAGGCCAAGGACCAAGCTCAGAAACTTAAAAAAAAATTGTATATTATGATTTTTGTTATCGAAAATAGAGATATTATTTTAGGATCATTTTTAGGTTATTCTATTATTGAATACTAGTAAGATTCTAGGTTTCACTGCTCTATGTTTCGATCTTGTGGGAATATTGGGGTAAAAATAATCCTAAATCATACCTGGCAGTTTTTGTGTGGAAGTGTAATAAAGATATATAAAAACTTTGAGGTTTATAATATAAGTAGGATACGATTAGTTATCGCATATAAAACCAGCATTTTAATTAAGTAACAGACTATTATTCGGAATCTGCATCATTTCGAAGCAAATTTCTAAACCATTGCTTGTAAGTAGTGCATTGTCTAAACAACACGTAAATACGCAATGAATAGAGGAAAGTAACCTAGTTCCATTTTAGGGATACTATTCCATATTTGGTTACTTTCCTCTATTGTTCAACTGTCAAAATGATATCAATTCCGATTGATAAAGTATTACGTAATTGCCCCGCTACTCTGGGTACTGAAATGATTACCCATTTTTTTTAGTCTGGCAATAAAATATCAATTGATGTTTCTAATATTATCTGTGAAGTTACCTTATTTCATGTAACCTTTTTGAGATGATGTAGAAAATGATCTTATTACAGTATTACGAGCGGCTTTTAAAGCCACAACAATATTGTAAGATAAATAATAACATTCTGTGTGCTCTACATTGCACGAGGGTTCTCCTTCTGTAGGGGCAGGGGTTCACTTCCCGTTTGTGCTCAAATATTTGTTCAGGCACGGGATTCTGTATGTTTGTCGAAGTCTTTGAGGTTATTCAAATGGATTAAATTCTCGCTTTCGTACGTTATTTGAATCTAGAGCAATGAGCTTCAAATTTAATTGATATATTTTGTGCTAAATGCGCTCTGCGACTTGAATTTGTATGATTTTAAATAGCATACGTTCATGCGTAATATGTAAAATCAATCGCAATCTCAAATAATTTTTATAGTACAGGTGATATTCAATTTTGTTATGATTGCTCAGCCTTATAAATAGTTTTTTTTTTTTCAAATATCATTATTATTCATTTAGAGGAAAGTATACGTTTATTTTTTTAATTATTAAGAAATACCTAGTGCTATAAATAAAAAAAATCTGATGTCTTTGGAACTAATGTACCTAAGTACCTACATTATGTATAAGGTACGCAACGACGATGGCGGTGACTTATAACCTCAATTCCCGCCAAAAACAACCAATAGGTATAAAAGATCATAATAGTACTAAAAATATATCGTGCACAAGTAATGCGTATTCTGGCAATAAATATGTTTATTACTAGCCATAATTTATATGGCAACACTTAAAGAGTTGGAGTGAATGCCATTAACGTTTTATACCTACTTGCTGTGTTTGCATTTCGAACGGTAAATGTACTTATGGCTGTGTTTTGAGTCTTGTCTATGGTATTCGTTTTTCAAATTTTGTGACAGATTTTCGACTGTATTAGAAAAATTTGATGAAGTGAGCATAGAGTGAGTGATACTAGGGCGTCGACATAAATACTAATGGACATGCCTTAGAGATGAGAATTGTGGCACTCCGAAAAAAAGAGAGGAAACGAAGTTTCGTCTATCTTTATCTCTTTCAAAATAATTAATCATCTATGAGGAAAGAGAGAGCGCTAGACCGAAAGCATAGGCCATCTCTCTCACTCTTTTTAATAGACTGCAGATTATACGCGTACGGCATGTCCAATGTCCATTAGTATATGTCTATGTACTAGGGTTTGACAATATTTAGACTTTACTGGCTTTTCACAATAAGTTTGCCGCCTAATGTTCGATACTCACTCAGTCATACGCTGGCGATTTTAAAACTTCACACTGATTTTGACATCATATTAAATGAGCTTATAATATTTCCATTGTTGGGACACAGGGTTTTCTGTGTGAGATACTGGGAGGTAGTGCAGATTGGTAGATGATACATATCTTAGAATTTTAAGTTCTTTGACATGCCGGTTTCCTCCCAATGTTCTTCCTTACCGTTTTGAAAGGAAGTAGAGATGAAATAATTTACACAAAGTCAAGGGAATGTCTGAGCTGGGCACGCCACAATAGCGGCGGTAAGTCCCCTCTTTGAGGAGTGGCTAGAGAGGCGACACGGCGCCCTCACCTTCCGCCTGGCGCAGGTCCGTCCTCACCAGACACGGTTGTTTCAGGAGGTTCCTGTTCCGTATAAGGCGGGAGGAAACGCCAGGGTGTCACCATTGTGTGGATCGCCCTGAGGACACGGTGGAACATACGGTGGAGGTCTGCCCGGCTTGGGTAGAGCACCGCCGTGTTCTCGTAGCGGCGATTGGCGGTGATCTCTCGCGTCCGACCCTGGTCCAGGCCATGGTCCGGAGCGAGAGTGCATGGCAGGCCGTCATCTCCTTCTGCGAAGCAGTAATGCTGGCAAAGGAGGAGGCGGAGCGCGTGAGGCAACGGGAATCCCAGCGCCCTCACGCCACTAGCCACCGCAGGAGACGCCCTGGTCGGGAGATAACACCAAACTCCCAGCCACCGTAGGCGCGGGCCTGCGGGCGGTGAGCAATGGGCAGCTCGCCGCCCGGTAAGGACCAGGCCCGAGTCGACGGCGCGTCGTGTTTCACGCGCGCCTCAAAGAGATGTCAGCACATCGTGACGGGGTCCACGAAGACCGATGCCTCCTGGGTCAGGGTTGCGGGTTGGTTAAACAAGAAACCGTGGCCCTGGCCGTCCCACAGGCAAGTGAAGAAACACGGGTGGGTTTTAGTCAGTAAAAGTCTGACACGCCCTTCCGCTCCGCCCAGAGCGGAAGAAGCCATTTGATGATTTCCCATCCTAACAAAAAAAAAAAAAAAGGGAATGTCTGAGTTTAAACCTACGAGCTATATAACTCGTTGGATAATGATATCATTAATAACAAATCGGCTGTCAAAAACTGTGTGTGGACATGACATAAACCATCCCTTCGAACCAAAACATTTCGATTCCTAATTCAATTGTAAGTTCGATTCGATTCTTTTTCGAAATTCGAATATCTCGAAACATCGCACGGATGCAAATGTACATTTAAAATAAACACGAATTTAAATAAATTAGCATGAAATAAATTAGATTATTAATATCAGTCATGTGTATAACATTTATATGGCTACAGCTTTTTTTTATGTCCGTAATCAAATGATCGACTGATTCAGATAATGTTTAGTAGGTGTTTGCCAACGGCTAATTTTGTTGGTAGGCCTGCTTTCTTTTATTATTTATTCTTTATATGGCTGGGGATCTAGTCTTTTGATTTATATAGGTAAAAACAACTGGTTTCCCCTGATTAAGAGGGTATTGACTGCTGCCGATTTTCGTTATTTCGTGACAAAAAAAAAAAAAAACATACAGAATAAAAGGCAACAGAACTCAGTCGGTTTTTGACTGTATATGTAAAATGTTTTCGAAGTATCGAATTGATTTTTTGATAACTATGCAGAAGGATTAAATTCAATGCTCTTTATCGTTTAGGATAGCTAAACATGTTATTGAATTAATAGAATTGATTAAAGTTATCTTTGTAGAAATGTCTAACTTTGCAAAACCGCTCCACCGAAACAAAATGCACCGCTGTAATAATGTCACGTTTAAAAATAAATGAATGGGAACGTATTCAAAAAAAGAACACCGACTCCGTATTCTGGATAGATGCTCAAGCACGAATCTCGAATAAAAACTAATTACTTTTCAGTAGAGATTTTCTCATCAATACTGTAATTCGAATCGAGATTTATTTATGCTTGTTTATGACTCTAGAAAACGAAGTTTGAATAACTGGAAATACACATACCTATAGGTACTCTTTAATATAACATATTTTGTTTTTTTTTACAGATTTAAACGAAAAAAGTGCCTAAATTACGAAGAAAGGAGTGCCTTCAGTGATAGTGCCAGTGTTTGTTTTTGATCAGTTTTGGTAATATTTTTATTACTTAGTGAACTGTATAGTGTTTTAATTGAATTTCTAAGTGATATTTAGAAAACCAGCACTATGGAGCTAAGGAGATTAACCATTTGTATGGCGCTGTTCGTCGTAGCCATCTCACAATGTTCAGGTGAGTTTTTTCATACTTACTTATTTTCTTGATAAAGTCTTTAGAGTTTTCTACTCGAATCGCCTTATTCTATTACTAGCTAGCGCGCCGCGGTTTCACCCGCGTAGGTTTCGATATATGCTTCGCTCCTATTGGGCGCATCGTAATGTTACATAGCCTAAAGCCTTTCTGGATTATTGGGCTATCTAACGCAAAAAGATTTTTTCTAATGGGCCCAGTAGTTCCTGAGATTAGCGCGTTCAAACAAACAAACTCTTCAGCTTTAAGTATTAGTATAGATTTGATGCTTTGTTACGACTACATTTCAATGATCTCCGATGAAAAACCGCCAGATGTGATTTCTCTAAACAAAATAATAAAACTTTTAATGATTGAATACTGTTCCGAAGGTCTATACCAAATGACATAATATGTACATTGCAACAGGATTTTTGACGGCAATCATATCGGCTGCCGGCAGAAGTTACCATCCACCAGACAAAGTCTTGCCGCCAAGCGATTTGTCGTGTTCCGGCATGATGTCTGGTGAAGCGGTACGGAGGACGGGTCTGAGCAGTTGTATTGCGATGTGCGCCGAGTAGGATGCGTCAAATGTTGTTGTGTCGGGAGTTTGGTCGTGGAGGGTCTCCAGATCAATCTCCCTCTGGCGCAGCATCGTTGGTCATGTTGTTGGGTTCAACATTGCATCACCCCACTCAACTGCCGTCTTCCTTCCTAAACACTAAGTTTTTTAAGTGAATAAGTAGGCTTAATAAAATAGCGCGCTTTGCCATCAACGATTGCATCACTGCTTACCATCAGGCGGGATTGCGGTCAAGAACTAGTTTATAATTATTAAAAAAAAATACAAGCTTTTCCATATGATTCATTTCATTCAGAAAAGCGGTTATTCACCGGACGTAACAATATTTGGCATGACCCATTGTTTAAACAGTTTCTCACACCACTAGATTCCCAAAAAAAAAATGGATGACACAAAAAATAAATAGCTATAAAAACCTAACCCAGTAATCTAAACAGTGGCATTATCAAAAATAAAACAATACCAGGAAATTCAAAGTTCTAGGATGAGTAACAGCCTAGTTTAGATTTCTAGGTCGTTGTGACCAGCCAACTGTGAGTACACAATGACAATTCTAAATTACGAGGTTGAATTTATAGCAAAAAAAAAAAAAACCTTTGATGCTTTAAGGCCTGTACTTAAGATGCTAAAGTTTCCAATATCGAATTCAAACTTTTCAGTACAGATTTGCATCGAGTTAAACATCGAGATTAATACATATTTGAATTTCGATTCTTGAGAATAGTGGTGAAAATACAGGCCAAGTGCGAGTTGGGCTAGCGCACGAAGGCTATACAACAATAGACACTATATTATAAACCTTATTGATGTGAAAACTTTTTTGACATTGTTGTCGAAAAAGCGACAGTAAAAAGAGAGAGACAAATAAATTCATAAGATTTAACGTGGGAGACATGAGAGCCTCCGTGGCGTAGCGGTAGAGGACGCGGCCGCTGCGAAAGGTGGCGCGGGTTCGATCCCCGCACAGTGCAAGTATTTGTATGCATGAATATGAATATTTGCACTGGTCTGGTCGTGCCTCAGAAAGCACGTTAAGCCGTTGGTCCCGGTTGCCATACGAACATCTAGTGGCAGTCGTTACGGGTTGTTGGAGCCCTCAAAAGTCCAATAATTGGTCTAACTGCAATGCTTCGATGTCGCCTTCGGGTTGTGGAGGTCAGACGGCAGTCGCTTCACGGAAAATGTCGAAGTTTAGCCATATCAGCAGTTGGACTGGTAAAGCGGACCTCAGACTCCAAAGCTGAAAAGGCTTCGGATGCGACTGGGATTAACGCTGGGATGATGATGATGATTTAACGTGGGAGACAGTGAGATAGGAAGCATTATACTGTATTTCTTATTATTGTTCTCATTCATTATCTTGAAACCAAAATTTTTGAAGGTTTTACTTATACCATAGACTATGCTTTATTCCCCCTAAACTTATGTTTGTTTTCTGGCGAATATCTCAAATGTAGATTATTGTGTTACAGACGGTCTGTTACTTACAAACGTTAGGAGCATTGAACTCTTAAGTGAAAATAACAGAACTTGAGTACCAGATTCCTTGAATAAACACTGAAAAATATGCGTTTTATCAATGATTCATTCATAATGTTTGTCTTGCGCTTTGTAAAGTAATACAAGATGAGTGTTACACGTTAGTAACCCTCAACATTTATTCCTGGATTTAGTAAATAATGAAATGATTGTAAATAGAAAATGTTTATGTAGGTTGTCTCCTTATGTTTCACACTGTCTTAAGCCTGAAGAGTTATTGTTAAATACTCTTTAGCAAATTGTATGTAATTGATTTATGTGCAAGATATAGGTATAGCAAAAACAGACATTTGACAGCCTCCGTGGCGTAGTGGTAGCGGACGCGGCCGCTACGCAAGGTGGCGCGGGTTCGATCCCCGCACAGTGCAAGTATTTGTATGCATGAATATGAATATTTGCACTGGTCTGGTCGTGCTTCGGAAAACACGTCCCGGTTGCCATACGAACATCTGGTGGCAGTCGTTACGGGTCGTTGGAGCCCTCAAAAGTCCCTCAATTGGTCTAGCTGAAATGCTTCGATGTCGCCTTCGGGTTGTGGAGGTCAGACGGCAGTCGCTTCACGGAAAATGTCGAAGTTTAGCCATATCAGCAGTTGGACTGGTAAAGCGGGCCCCAGACTCCAAAGCTGAAAAGGCTTCGGATGCGACTGGGATTAACGCTGGGATGATGATGATAGGTATAGCAAAAAAAAAAAAAAATGCGCCGATCTTAATAAAATGGGACAAGGGCGGGAGATGTCTTCTTGTGAAGTTATATTTGCCGAATGAGAATGAAATTCTTAAAATCATTCATTCATTCATTCACCGACAGATTTCGAGTAGCCTAAATCACTGTGTACATAGAAACATGTAATTTGCATAAGTGTTCCTTATATAGAGAAAGTGACCGCTATGGGGGATTTTTCTAATTCAACCCTCAAAGGATTTAAGCAAGGAATGATCATGGAAGTAAGTTCCCACTGTTGGGACGCAGGCCTCCTCTTGGTGAGAGGGATTTTTGTCTATGGCAACACGTAAAATTATAAGATCCTACTATAAAGCAAAGAAGGAGGCAAAAAGAGTTTTTATTCTTACCGATTTATTACCAACAAAAAATAAAAAGTTACGAAACTGCGTCTGCCTATTTTTAGTTAAAGAGTCAACAACACCGTGAAGGTTAAGGCAAGCTAATAATTCACTCGGCCAGCCATTCAAACAATTTCTGAATGAGTAAATAGATACAAATGTATGATGTGCGGTCTCAAGTTTATTTTTTAAATTTTTCTTAGAATGCTTGTCGATGGATTTTATTTCATTAAAATACGAACGAAACTGTCCTTGATTCAGACCGTAGTGTTCTATATTTGAAAAAAGAAATAAGAGAAAATACGTTTAGTTGCGGTGAACCACTAAAGCAGTTTTTACTACGTTGCAACTATATCCATTATCATTCGGTCAATCAAAACAAAACCCAAAATTGTCCACGAATTCGTCCAAGAAATAAATTTCTTTGTGGCCCAATAAAACGAATAAAAGTAAGCCTACATTCGAAGTGCAGACATTTTAAGTGTAGTATTAACACAGATACTCATAACGGAACCCTAATTGCAAGCTCTTATTGACAGCCGCTGTCAAAATGATTGTCTCGACGCCTGTCGACATGACAGATGTCAACTCGAGGGTTCTTTAACGTGTGCGCTTCTGGAAATTAGTTTTTGGGTTACGTGTTTAGGTTTTTTTGAGGTCGGATGTTGTTATGAGAACGGAATTTGATAGCTTTTTTTGTATGTACTGATTGGAAATAACACACTTTCAGTTATAATACTTTTATTTAAATGGAAATGAGCTAATAAATTCTGTCTTTACATTACAACTCCTTTCAAAACAGCGCAGGAAATCATCGCGCGTGCTTGCCTCTGTCTCAGCAATGACAATATTATAAGAAGATAATGAAATTATAACTTGTTCTTTTTATTTTTAATTGTGTATAACTTAGTTTAGTTTTATGATCTTAAATACTGTTTCTATCTTTCAAATTAATGTGGTTGGACTTGATTCTAGGTCATGATATTGATATTATCTATTGCGATTCAGATTAGAGTAACAAACACCTTTAACTTTGTTTTCGTCGGATGTTCAAGGCTAATAATTTGACTAGAAATAGACTTGTTTGTTTATATAATCATTACAATAAAGACAGTTCGAATGTTTTAGAACGAATTCAAAATTAGGTTATCATAGACAATGACTGAATTGTTTTTTTTTTTATTTGATGTCATTTAGCGCGAGTATACGCTTTGTTAAAAATAAAGAATTAGTACCTATCCAGAGTGGTATTTTCTTTTTAAAGAATCGTTGTTTTAAAACTTGTTACAGATAATATTAAGTTTGTATTTCAACTCGTGGACGGGCGAGTGCGAATTAAAATAACTGATAATTTTGCTTCAATTAGTGTAATTTATTTATTTAAATTACTATGCTGGCTGTTAATGTCATGAATTGCGATGGCAAATAGCCTTATTTGTTCAGTTAATCGGCAGGTGTTGATTTTCTTGGCCCAGAGAGTGATTTCGTATAATCTCCGAAATGGCTAGACAGATTTTGACGGGGCTATTATTGTCTGATAGCTGATATTTTAAGGAGTAATTTAGGCTGCTGTTATTTATGCGTTTAATTAAATTAAAACTCCCCATGCCCGACATCTTAAAAACATCAGTATTGGCGCCGATTCTGCTGTTCACAAACTAAACTAGTTAAGTTGAGTTAAGTGCATCTTTTTCTTTCTATTCCTAAAAGAAAAGGACAGAAGATAAAATTTCAGTTTAGACCTGTCAAATTAGTGCGCTCCTGACGTAAACCGGCGTATTTTTAGTGACCATGTTTATAATCACGTCTAAACTGTCTATGGAGGGAGTTTGGCGGGATGAGTGTCACGCTCATTTTTCATTGGACTTTTAAAATTATTTATAGTAAAAAGTGCATTCAGTGAATAATTTATAAAGAACAGTGAAATATTGTAGCATAGTGGCCACATCATGACCTCACCCGAACTTCCTCCTTCTCGGCCTCACGCGGGAAACGAAAGGAGATATTTTAGTTTAAGTTAAGCTAGTATAAGTTAGGATAAATTAGGATAAGTTAGGATATAAAACTCAAGAAAAAACATAGTGAAGACTAGGCTGTATGGCATACTATGCCTTTGCCTTTTCCGTTCAAATGAACGGAAAGGACGAAACCAAAAAAAATGTCTATGGAGTACCTATCTTAATTTGACAGAATTAAATTAAAATGTCAATCTTAACGAAATGGAAAGAAAAATATGCACATAACATGAAATCAGTTTGCGAACAACAGAATCGGCGCCATTGTTACGCAATCGTAACAAACTATTAATTTCAATTTGAACTTCGAAGCTTCGAAATTCGAAGCATATTGTTAATTCAATGCTCCGTATGTTCGAAAAATAACACAATGACACCGTCAGTCGACGCTTATATTTTTTTCATACATTTAATCGTCTTTTCTGTCCTCATTCTTACTCACTTATAACTGGAAACGAAGAAATAAGACAATCGATTATAATCATATCATAATGATGTACGGACGACAGCAGCACACACAACACAGCAATTGCGTAACACACTATCAGTAGCAATGGGTGTCATTTTGTTTGACAGTTCAACAACATTCATTGCGTTATTTACATTGTCGAGCAGTCCCATTTTTCGAACATAAAGAGCTATGGATTAGCAATTGGTTTCAAAATTATTCCAATTGATAGTAATAGTGCGCAATTAGGGTACAGGTCAAGCTACCCGAAACTGTCAACTATTCTAATCAACCTTGAGCCTTAATGTTTTAGCGGTAAAGTTGAAAATCTTTTAAAGAAAGATCTAACTCGAGTTGGTCTCCAAAGCCTAGAGCACAGGCGTAGAGTAGCCAGCCTTTCGGTGTTCTATAGGATGCATTTCGGGGAGTGTGCGAGGGAATTGCATGATTTAATTCCCCCATCTCCGTTCCACCAGCGGACGACCCGTCGTACGGCTGGTTTCCACCCGTACGTTGTTAACACCATTACGATCCGGACGAAGCGCTTCGCCTCCTCCTTTATACCGCGTACATCGAGGGACTGGAACAATTTGCCCGCGGCGGTGTTTCCGTCGGACTACAATTTGAGTGTCTTCAAGGCTAGAGTGAATAGGCTCTTAATAAACTAGTGCGCCTTACCATCAACGATTGCGTCACTGCTTACCATCAGGCAGGATTGCGGTCAAGCGCTGGTTTATAATTTATAATAAAAAAAAAAAAAGATAGATCTGTAGTAGCTTGATGTGCTGTCATCTCTACTTGTAATTTATTCGTGCGACAATGAAATGGCGATAATAAAAATGTAAGGTACCCATTACATGTCTGTTTTTTAAACCAATTACCTCCGTCAATGGTGGCACGGTTTTAAAGGCTTGAAGACATTATTATGCGGGCCGCACACCACCATCTGTACTAGTTATTGCAGCCTCTGTAATGGGGGATTTACACTAGTGCGATTCTCGGTATGTTACGGACCGCTTACTAAGGCCGCGTTTCCACTGACGCGGAGCGGGGCGGAGAGGAGCTTAGCGGTGCGCGAGTTGACCAATCACTATACTCGAAATCTCCGCTCCGCTTCAATGGAGACAGCACGAGCGCGGTGGAGCAGAGATGAGCAGATATTTTAAATATAAATAAGGTTTAAAAAACTAAAATAAACATGCTTTTAAAAAATATCAAACTAAAAAGTTAAAAATAATTTTAAAAAAAGCGTGAGGAGCTTAATATACAAAAATTATGGCACAAAGCGCCTCACGCTTTGTGCCTTTTTAAACTGTATTTATTTTCAGCTTTAAAGTTCGACATTCTTTAAAAAAAAAAAACGAACGTACGAACGTATTGAAAACGGTGGGACATTTTACAGTCGCCATTTTGAGCCGCTAACTCGTAGTCCAAAGAGTTAGAGATGGACAAACAAACAAGCAAGCAAGCAAACATACAAGTGAAGCTAATAAAAAGCATGTAAAAAATGGTGTAAAGGACAACGAGCATTGTGGTGCAAAGCGAAGGACAGCACTTGTCACCGCTCCTCTCTGCCCAGCTACACTTAAGTGAAAACACTGGCCACTTTTCACCGCTCTTCACAGCTCCTCTCTGCCCAGCTACGCTTCAGTGAAAACACTGGCCACTTTTCACCGCTCTACACCGCTCCTTTCTGCCCAGTTACGCTTCAGTGAAAACACTGGCCACTTTTCACCGCTTCTCTCTGCCCAGCTACACTTCAGTGAAAACACTGGCCACTTTTCACCGCTCCTCTCTGCCCAGCTACGCTTCAGTGAAAACACTGGCCACTTTTCACCGCTCTTCTTGCTCCTCTCCGCCCAGCTCCATGTCAGTGGAAACGCGGCCTAAAACGCCTCATAAGCCGAATCGCCATTACATTTTCATGGTCGATAACAGAAAAAAATAAAGTATTATGTTCATTTTACACCACAATTCCGACATCTATACGGCGATCGATCGTTTGCGATTGCGACTGAGCATTTTCCCGGTCGATTTTATTCATTCATCATAAGACGCCGCACGACAAAAGTCGAAACTCGTCCTATTTTCAAAAGTTGCGATTGCGGTCACCTGGATCAGCTGAATTGCCATTTAGACAGTTGATTTTTGCCAAGTCACCTGTATAAAGAAGTTTAGCCAACAATCAGCAGAACTGGTAAAGCGGACCCCAGACTCCAAAAGCTGATAAAAAATCAAAAATCAAAATCAATTTTATTTGTATAACATAGGTAGTGAATACAGTTCTTAAATTTATGTTTATAGGTCGCTATGTTATGCTAAGAAGCGTACAAATATAAATAAATGCATGCAAAACATTAAAAAAAATTTTAGTCAATCATGCTAGAGGCAAAAAACAAATTATTAATTATATAATGTCGAAATGAAACTAAATAATAATAAATGAATAAAAACAAAGTCCCAAGTGTCACAATAGGGAGTAATTTCGCTAGTCAAAATAAATAAGTCTACATTAATTTGTCATTTAGGAATTCATCAGTTGATAAAGCTTCGGATGCGACTGGGATTAACGCTGAAATGATGATGATGACATGTGTAGAGCCAGTATTATGCGTTGCGATTCGACCCGTTTGTAAAGCGCGATGTTTAAAACAAAATATACGGGAGAGATGAAAGTGGATTTTTGCAATATCTAGCGTTACAGCACTTCCCGCGTTTATCAAGCGCAGCCATTAGGTAGGTATACTTGAGTAGACGCGGTTCAAGTTCTAATTCTAAATTTGAATCCGTATTAATCGTAATAATTGTCTCATTCTAAATTTGAATTTGGCTGTAACAATTATAGCGTTGTGGCCTCTTGTCTTTTTGTCGCGTTTTTTTCAATTCGGCGCTACGGATCAACGTGGCTATAATGTGTACATAGCTTTATAAAGCTTTTATGAACTAGTCAGACAGCTAGGCGGCTAAGTCTTTTTGCAATATTTGTATTGATTGTTCCTATTTTTTGCGCGTGAGTTTCTTATGGCTGATTCATCATTGTTTTCAATGTAAAGGTTTATTGTGAGGCCATTTTGTCTGTTACTCAGTGCCTCGTTAGTCGCTAGCACTCGCTGAGCTGAGATCCATGGTTTGGTTCCCGGATTGGGTAAGATATTGGTATTGACTACGACCGGTCAGACTCGAATCTGACCCCAGCATATTTGAGAATAGGCTAGTCAGATGGATTAATAGCCATACATAAGTATCGTTCTTCGATATACGAGGTAATACCGCCCCACGGCTGCTCAGAGTTCAAGAAACCCATACAATTAATTAGCCGTATATTATCGCCCCTACATTTGTAAGTGTCAACGGTGGCGTTGGGAGATTGGATGCGGCATTTATCGAATTACCATAGTTGCTTCTTTTGTGTTTGTCGGAGGTAGGCGTGGCGTGTAGTTGATAATATGTTGCTCTTAATTATTAAGTGAAGGGGCTTAGAGCAAATTAGTTAATTCACACAAGTCCCGGTTGCCATACGAACATCTAATGGCCGTCATTACGGCTTATTGGAGTCCTCAAAAGTCCAAAAAATGGTGTAACTTCAATGCTTCGATATCACCTTCGGATTGTGGAGGTTAAAAGGCAGTCGCTTCACGCAAAAGAACGAAGTTTTGCCGAAACAAAGAGAAAGCGTAATAGACAGACAGACGGACAGACAGAGTTACTTTCGCATTTATAATATTAGTATGGATATACAACCTCTATAGTAAAACTGAGCAGTACAACAACCACCCACCAAACAAAGTCTTGCCGCCAAGCGATTCGTCGTGATTGGAAGCGGATGATGTCTGGTGAAGCCGTACGGAGGACGGGTCTGAGCAGTTGTGTTGCGATGTGTGCCGGGTACGATGCGCCAAGTGTTGTTGTGTCGGGAGTTTGGTCGTGGAGGGTCTCCAAAGGATCAACATCCCTCTGGCGTAGCATCGTTGGTCGTGTTGTTGGTTCTATCATTGCATGATCTCGCTCAACTGCCGTCTACCTTTCTATTCACTCAGTTTTTTAAGTGAATAAACTAGCGCACTTTACCATCAACGCTTGCATCACTGCTTACCATCAGCCGAGATTGCGATTAAGCGCCAGTTTTTAATTATAAAAAAAATACCGCTTCCAATTTCCTTCGTATCTTCACGACTATCATCAAAACGGGCTTGGCAGCGCTTATAGTTACCAGTCACGCACATTTCGTGTTTCATTCGAAATCATTAAAACCTTATATTAATTGATGATTGAGCACACTTAAAGTAATTTGGTTTCTGCGAAGAGATTGGTGATTAGCAATCTAAAGCGATAAATAGATGCTAAATCTGATTAGATTTTGGTGATTAAAAATTCGTCTTTCTTTGGAATATTATTCGATTTATCGCTGGGACAATTCACGGTCCGCTCCTGTTCTTACGAGCCTGAAATATATCTGAGAATAGCATAAACATAGAGTAATACAGCAAAAGAAGGGGGTTCGATCCCCGCGGAGTGCAAGGATTTGTATGCAAGATCATGAATATTTGCACTGGTCTGGCCGTCGCTCGGAAAGCACGTTAAGCCGTTGGTCCCGGTTGCCATACGAACTTCTAATGGCAGTCGTTACGGGCTGGTAGAACCCTCAAAAGTCCAACAATTGGTCTAACTGCAATGCTTCGATGTCGCCTTCGGGTTGTGGAGGTCAGACGGCAGTTTCGCTTCACGGAAAATATTGAAGTAAGTATAGCCAAAATCAACAGTTAGACTGGTAAAGCGGATCCCAGACTCAAAGCTGAAAAGCTTCGGTAGCGACCCAGTCGCGATTAACGCTGAGATGATGATGATGAATACAGCTAAAGAAAATAATAACAAAAGAGGGAAAAAAAGAGTATATTGTAGTAGCTGCGCCACGCGGTTTCACCCGTGTAGGTTATGATATGTTTTTTTTTTTATATGCTCCGCTCCTGTTGGTCGCAGCGTGATAATATATAGCCTATTGGCTTCCTGGATTAACGGGCTATTCAATGCAAAAATATTTATTCAAATCGGACCAATAGTTTCTGAGATTAGCGCGTTCAAACAAACAACCTTTTTATTTTTATACAATGTGTAACATAAAGGGTATATACATACCAAGGGCATGGCATCTTTAGATGATATCAAACGATATCGGAAGGGTTTCAACTCAAAATAAATACTCAAAAAATTGGTACTTACCAAATTTTCGGTTTCGCGTGTTTCTTAAAATCAAATCATAAAAAACGTGGCAGCACACTACATACGTTAATGACAACTTGTTACCCGTCACGTTACTTGCCAAAATCCGATAAATGTCTTCAATATCTCTGTGCGGCTAATATGATAGTAGCTTAACACAGGCGGTGTTTTTCCTCATAACTTCCTAACATAAAGAGATAGAATTAAAAAACCCTTCCAATATCGTTTGATATCATGTAAAGATGCCATGCCTTTGTTATGTATATACCCTTTATGTTACACGTTGTATATAAGTATAGATGAGGAACAGCGCCCAAATTGCTTATCACACTATTACTGTTAATTGGAATCATTTTTAAGCATATTGCTATTCCATTGCTGCTTATGTTCGAAAATATGTTAACAACGTAAATAACGCAATGAATGTTGTTGAACAGTCAAAATGAAGCCCATTGCTACTAATAGTGTGTTACACAATTACTACGCTTGTCTGTCTGTTTGTGTATGTCAGTTTAAATGTTTGTAAGCGCACCCACGATACAGGAGTAATACCTGGTGTGAGGGACTTTTTTTTTTAAATAAAACGGATTCTCCCAAGACTCAGCGTGGGTAGGCCCCCGACAAGGTGGACCGATGACCTGGTGAAAGCCGCGGGAAACCGCTGGATGCTGAAGGCGCAGGGCCAGTCATCGTGGAGATCCTCGGGGGAGGCCTATGTCCAGCAGTGGACGTTTTTCGGCTGAAATGATGATGATGATAAAATCAGTTAATGTGCGTCCATTTAAATTCTTCTTTATGAGAAAATTGTTTACATTCTAAGCAAACTAATGAAATATATGGGTTGTTCTGGCAGCTTGCCATGTCACGCAGTACAACTATAGTAACTGTAAATCTGAAGAATCCTTCACACTGTTTATTCACTGAACAACAACTTTGCTAAATAAAATCCTGACTAATCCTTACTGGTCATCATCATCATCATCCCAGCGTTAATCCCAGTCGCATCCGAAGCCTTTTCAGCCTTGGAGTCTGGGGTCCGCTTTACCAGGCCAACTGCTGATATGGCTAAACTTCGACATTTTCCGTGAAGCGACTGCCGTCTGACCTCCACAACCCGAAGGCGACTTCGAAGCATTGCAGTTAGACCAATTGTTGGACTTTTGAGGGCTCCAACAACCCGTAAGGACTGCCACTAGATGTTCGTATGGCAACCGGGACCAACGTCTTAATGTGCTTTCCGAGGCACGACCAGACCAGTGAAAATATTCATATTCATGCATACAAATACTGAAATGAGTACATAAGAGGAAGGCTGAAAGTGGCACCGGTAGCTGAAAAGTTGTGTGGAAATCGGTTGTCATGGTACGGGCATGTGTTAAGGAGAAATGAGGAGAATGTTCTCCTCACGACATTCTCCATTTCTCGTTTTAATTATGAATGTTGATGGCTATAAGAGTAGGGGAAGACCAAAGAAACGATGGATGGAATGTGTGAAGGATGATATGGCTAAGAAGGGGGTGACTGTCGAGATGGCTTCTGATAGGGATGTATGGAAGAAAAAGACATGTTGCGCCGACCCCAAATAAATTGGGACAAGGGCAGGAGAATGATGATGATGCATACAAATACTTGCACTGTGCGGGGATCGAATCCGCGCCACCTTGCGCAGCGGCCGCGTCCTCTACCGCTACGCCACGGAGGCTGTCCACTAATCCTTACTAGGCCTTACCAATATTATCAATCGGCAAGTGAATTTGTTTGTTTGTTTGTTCCGCTTTCACGCCGTAATTATGGAACCGATTGCTTAGAAATTTTGCGGACGTAAAGTTAGAAGTCCGGTACGGTATACGGTATTTTTTACCAGTTCGGTGATAGATGGCGCTGTGTGTAGTTTAAAACAAGGTAATATATTGCAAACGAATATGCACATGTAAACTTAGAAGCTAAATGATACAATAATTAATCCCCGAAAATAAGGAATCAAAAAGCGCGATGTAAACGAATTGTACACAGGCGAAGCTGAGGGCGGAAAGCTAATAATAATAATAATTTATTTCGGACAGTAGGTATCCATATTTGGTTAGCACTACAACAAAAAAATCTTAACCCTATGCTAGTAGAAATAATAAGTAAAAATAATATTTATTTAATTGCGAGCTCAGCCAGATACTCCATACTATCAAACTAGGACCCGCATGAAGCACTGCATTATTTTAGAGTCGATCTTATCAGCGTCTAGTCTACCTTCAAAATGCTGTTAGTGCTGCCCCCCACTCTACGTAGCAGGGAGGCGGTTCTCTTGCGTATAATGGCATGAAAGCCATCAACACGAGCTTCCATCAGAAAGTATTTTATAATGTTAAGGATTATATTGAGGACAAGAAGACTTGGGCTTGAGCTGCGTCCGATTTCTATACACTGATTGTTCTTTGATTTTTCCTCTTGTACTTTTAATTTGTAATTGTTTATGTTTTTTACTCAAACGAAGTATTAGACACTATGTAGCCAAGAATATTGTACGTTACGGAATCGTATCACTGACAGGGGTGTTCGGCACTGGTGCAGCTACACAGGAGATAAACTTAGTATCCGGGAACACTGTTGGAGCTGCTGAACCTTGGACAAAACTATCTTTGCATTGTGTAGATTCAATTTCTTAGTATTATATAATTGCATGGCACACGTGTGAGCACAATGTACTTGCTTTAAAAAAAATCAAAAAAATCAAAGCATTTATTTCAAATAAACCAGTTACAGGCACTTTTGAATTGTCAGAAGGTCGGTCAGTCAATAAGATGAAGCTAGTCGCCCATTCCAAAGAGTAGGTACCTATGGAGAAGAACGGGCAAGAAACTCCATGGACACTCTTTTAAAGTTTCAAGCTATTGTTACAAATATTTGATTACATCATTCATGTTGAAATCAACCGTGTGAGAACGATGCAGAAATAAATTGTACGCCGAGAGCGTCCATTATGAAAACACACAAAAATCAATTCAGAAATTAAAATACGCCGTGGCAGCTAAGAGATGACCAGTCCCCTCCGACGGCGTCCGTTCACGAACATGACGAATGGATCAGCATCATTCAGCTCAACCATATTCAAGGGAACCCAATGACCCAACACACACGCCACCATCAGCGAGACATTTGAGTGAGCATGACATACTCTCAACAGCCAGAGCACTATCAAGTCAATAAAAAGACTAACCCAACAAAAAAATGCCTTACAGCACATTCGTACATTGTGCTCACACGTTTGCCATGCAATTATACAATACTAAGAAATTGAATCTACACAATGCTAAGATAGTTTTGTCCAAGGTTCAGCAGCTCCAACAGTGTTCCCGAATCTGTGGAAAGTTTAGCTCCTGTGTAGCTGTACAAGTGCCGAACACCTCTGTCAGCGACACAATTCCGTAACGTACAATATGCTTGGCTACATAGTGTGTAATACAGGCTTTGAATTAGTAACATTAACAGTTACATATTAAAACTACAAGAGGAAAAATCAGAGAACAATCAGTGTATAGAAATCGGACGCAGCTCAAGCCCAAGCCTTTTTGTCCTCATTATAATCCTTCACACTATAAAATGCTTTCTGACACAACTTACGTTTAATGAAGGATTTGAATTTATTCAGGCTCAGATCTTGAACCACCTCTGGAAGTCCATTGTAAAAATGTATACATTGGCATCTGAAGGAGCCACCTATTTAACAAAAGCATCCATTTGTTGGGTTAGTCTTTTTTATTGACTTGATTGTGCTCTGGCCGTTGAGAGTATGTCATGCTCACGCAAATGTCGATAATTTAAAAGAGTGTCCATGGAGTTTCTTACCCGTCCTTCTCCATAAGTAGGTACCTACTCTTTGGAATGGGCTTAGCTTGCTTCATCTTACTGACTGATCGACCTTCTGACCATTCAAAAGTGCCTGTAACTGGTTTATTCATACTAATATTATAAATGCGAAAGTAACTCTGTCTGTCTGTCTGTTACGCTTTCTCGCCTAAACCTCTCGACCGGTTTTGATGAAATTTGCACACAGACAATTTTTGGACCCTGAGAAAAAACATAGTCTACCTGTTATCCCGGAAAAAATTTGATATTCCCGAGGGAAATCTAAAAAGCTCGATATAACCGAACACCACGCGGGCGAAGACGCGGGCGGAAAGCAAACAATCTTTAGACCCTGAGAAAGGACATAGGCTACCTTTTATCCCGGAAAAATTTGATGTTCCCGAGGGAAATCTAAAAAGCGCGATATAACCGAACTCCACACGGGCGAAGCCGCGGGCGCGTGGAAATTTTCGCCCGCGTGGAAAGCTAGTTTGAAATAAATGCTTTGATTTTGTTTTTTTTTTTTAATTTCCGAAACATGCCAGACTATGCACTACAGGAACGGGGCAACCCCAGCAACATCCTGAAACCGTTGTTGTATTGGACTCGCAGGGCACTGAGCGATCTCTGTATATAACAAAACCACAAAACAGGAAGCAACATTGCTTCAGCTCCTAATTACGCTATTAAGGCAATAATAGATTCTATAGTAAAACATACGCACAAAAGAATACACCCCGTCCTCTCTTCGCCACTATGGCAATACAATTTGCATTTGACTAATTAATTAATGCAAATAGGAACATTAAAATTCTACGTTTAAGCCTACAGCTCATTGTCTTGCAATACTTTAATTCATTACAATTACGTTACATTAGATGTTAGTGCGTAGTACTGTTAACCTATTTAGTTTATTACTCCTTTCATATATAGACAATAGAGATGCAGTGTGCTCTATGGTGAAAGCAACATACTTTGACATTGACAATGCATTTTGACAGCTAATGAATGTTTGTTGCACTGTGTTTGACAGCTTAATCTTAATTTAGCCATTAATATATTTAGTTATTTAAATTAACATAATAACAAGAAAACAGCAGCATTAATTTGACAGTTCATATTATATAATATAAGTATTTTTTTTAATAATTATAAACTAGCGCTTGACTGCAATCCCGCCTGATGGTAAGCCTTGATGGTAAAGCGCGCTAGTTTATTAAGCCTATTCACTTAAAAAAACTTATTGAATAGGAAGGAAGACGGCAGTTGAGCGAGGTGGTGCAACTTTAAACCCAACAACACGACCAACGATGCTGCGCCAGAGGGAGATAGATGTGGAGACCCTCCACGACCAAACTCCCGACATAACAACATTTGACGCATCGTACCCGGCACACATCGCAACACAACTGCTCAGACCCGTCCTCCGTACGGCTTCACCAGACATCATGCCGGAACACGACGAATCGTTTGGCGGCAAGGATTTGTCTGTTGGGTGGTAACTTCTGCCGGCAGCCGATGTTATGGCCTACCACCGAGAGCATTATGTGTTATGGGGAAAGCAGCATATTTTGACATTGTCAATTCATTTTGACAGCTAATTAATGTTTGTTGCACAGTGCAACAAACATTCATAGGCTAAAGGCTGATTTACACGGTGCAATTTTATTGACTATGGCATACAATAAAATTGATGCTACAAATCACTTGCATCGTCTAAATAGTGTTTAGACAATGCAACTTTTATTGTTGCTTCAACTTATTGAAGCCATAGGCCATAGATTACAAGTTAAATTGCACCGTGTAAATCAGTCTTAAATCTTAATTTGGCTGTCAAATACAGGGCAACAAACGTTCATAAGCTAAATCTTAATTGTGGTTACCGAGTAACCCCTCTGGAACAATTTCTAAATGTATTTGGAAAAAAATATAGCATGGTGTAAAAATGATTGGAATCGATTCAGTTGCTTATTTTAATCTAAACAAACTATATTCAGGTTTCGCATAAAAAAAATATACGAGATATATTAGGGAAATAAGAAACCTAAACATCTGATTTATTTGTTCCGGTTAATTGGAATTCTACTGTATTACTATTTCGCTCTATAAGCGCAGTCTCTAACCTCTTATGTTAATGACGCAACTGTTTTTATAGTAGGTAGATGGCAGACAAACTTGTTTTTCGACAAACCTGAATCTCATCTTGCGTAACGTTCGTGATTTGATAACGCATGACTGATAAGAGACTTGTCGCTGTCTTGGAGAATTTCTTTGCAGGCATAACTTTTATGTAGACATTAGCTTTCCGCCCGCGGCTTCGCCCGCGTGGAATTCGGTTATATCGCGCTTTATAGATTTCCCTTGGGAATATCAAAATCAAACTTAGCCTATGTCCTTTCTCAGGGTCTAAAGATTGTCTGTGCCAAATGTCATTAAAATCGGTTGAGAGGTTTAAGCGGGAAAGCGTAACAGACAGACAGACAGACAGAGTTACTTTCGCTTTTATAATATTAAACCAGCTTTCCGCCCGCCGCGGCTGCGCCCGCGTGGAGTTCTGTTATATCGCGCTCTTTAGATTTCCCTCGGGAATATCAAATTTTTCCGGGATAAAAGGTAACCTATATATCGGTTGAGAGGTTTAAGCGGGAAAGCGTAACAGACAGACCGACAGAGTTACTTCCGCATTTGTAATATTAGTATGGAAGGTTGGATTATATTAAAGAGAATTTTAGAGGGATCCTAAAGTGGCCGATTGTTTTGTTCGCAAACTAAACTAAAGTGGCCGATAGTTTTGTTCGCAAACTAAACTAAAGTGGCCGATTGTTTTGTTCGCAAACTAAACTAAAGTGGCCGATAGTTTTGTTCGCAAACTAAACTAAAGTGGCCGATTGTTTTGTTCGCAAACTGAACTAAAGTGGCCGATTGTTTTGTTCGCAAACTAAACTAAAGTGGCCGATTGTTTTGTTCGCAAACTGAACTAAAGTGGCCGATTGTTTTGTTCGCAAACTAAACTAAAGTGGCCGATAGTTTTGTTCGCAAACTAAACTAAAGTGACCGATTGTTTTGTTCGCAAACTAAACTAAAGTGGCCGATAGTTTTGTTCGCAATATAAACTAAAGTGGCCGATAGTTTTGTTCGCAATATAAACTAAAGTGGCCGATAGTTTTATTCGCAAACTAAACTAAAGTGGCCGATTGTTTTGTTCGCAAACTAAACTAAAGTGGCCGATTGTTTTGTTTGCAAACTAAAGTGGCCGATTGTTTTGTTCGCAAACTAAAGTGGCCGATTGTTTTGTTCGCAAACTAAACTAAAGTGGCCGATTGTTTTGTTTGCAAACTAAACTAAAGTGGCCGATTGTTTTGTTCGCAAACTAAACTAAAATGGCCGATTGGTTTGTTCGCAAACTAAACTAAAGTGGCCGATTGTTTTGTTTGCAAACTAAACTAAAGTGGCCGATTGTTTTGTTCGCAAACTAAACTAAAATGGCCGATTGGTTTGTTCGCAAACTAAACTAAAGTGGCCGATTGTTTTGTTTGCAAACTAAACTAAAGTGGCCGATTGTTTTGTTCGCAAACTAAACTAAAGTGGCCGATTGTTTTTTTTCGCAAACTAAACTAAAGTGGCCGATTGTTTTTTTTCGCAAACTAAACTAAAGTGGCCGATAGTTTTTTTTCGCAAACTAAACTAAAGTGGCCGATTGTTTTGTTCGCAAACTAAACTAAAGTGGCCGATTGTTTTTTTTCGCAAACTAAACTAAAGTGGCCGATTGTTTTTTTTCGCAAACTAAACTAAAGTGGCCGATAGTTTTGTTCGCAAACTAAACTAAAGTGGCCGATTGTTTTGTTCGCAAACTAAACTAAAGTGGCCGATTGTTTTGTTCGCAAACTAAACTAAAGTGGCCGATTGTTTTGTTCGCAAACTAAACTAAAGTGGCCGATTGTTTTGTTCGCAAACTAAACTAAAGTGGCCGATTGTTTTGTTCGCAAACTAAACTAAAGTGGCCGATTGTTTTGTTCGCAAACTAAACTAAAGTGGCCGATTGTTTTGTTCGCAAACTGAACTAAAGTGGCCGATTGTTTTGTTCGCAAACTAAACTAAAGTGGCCGATTGTTTTGTTCGCAAACTAAACTAAAGTGGCCGATTGTTTTGTTCGCAAACTAAACTAAAGTGGCCGATTGTTTTGTTCGCAAACTAAACTAAAGTGGCCGATTGTTTTGTTCGCAAACTAAACTAAAGTGGCCGATTGTTTTGTTCGCAAACTAAACTAAAGTGGCCGATTGTTTTGTTCGCAAACTGAACTAAAGTGGCCGATTGTTTTGTTCGCAAACTAAACTAAAGTGGCCGATTGTTTTGTTCGCAAACTAAACTAAAGTGGCCGATTGTTTTGTTCGCAAACTAAACTAAAGTTCAGAGCATCTTTTTCTTTCTATTTTTTTAAGAAGATAAGTATTGGTTTACTTCAGACAAATTAGGATTATCCGTTGATAAATAAAATGTATATGTTGTAGCGAAAATTGCACTTTCATCATCATCATCAACCTTTTTCTCGTCCCACTGCTGGGCTCAGGTCTCCTCTCATACAGAGAAGTATTGAGCGTAATCACCACGCTTGGTCAATGCGAGTTGACGATTTCAGACTTTTAAGTCCAGGGGCCCTAGCCAATGTAGCTAAACTAAAGTGGCCGATTGTTTTGTTCGCAAACTAAACTAAAGTGGCCGATTGTTTTTTTTCGCAAACTAAACTAAAGTGGCCGATTGTTTTTTTTCGCAAACTAAACTAAAGTGGCCGATAGTTTTGTTCGCAAACTAAACTAAAGTGGCCGATTGTTTTGTTCGCAAACTAAACTAAAGTGGCCGATTGTTTTGTTCGCAAACTAAACTAAAGTGGCCGATTGTTTTGTTCGCAAACTAAACTAAAGTGGCCGATTGTTTTGTTCGCAAACTAAACTAAAGTGGCCGATTGTTTTGTTCGCAAACTAACTAAAGTGGCCGATTGTTTTGTTCGCAAACTAAACTAAAGTGGCCGATTGTTTTGTTCGCAAACTAAACTAAAGTGGCCGATTGTTTTGTTCGCAAACTAACTAAAGTGGCCGATTGTTTTGTTCGCAAACTAAACTAAAGTGGCCGATTGTTTTGTTCGCAAACTGAACTAAAGTGGCCGATTGTTTTGTTCGCAAACTAAACTAAAGTGGCCGATTGTTTTGTTCGCAAACTAAACTAAAGTGGCCGATTGTTTTGTTCGCAAACTAAACTAAAGTGGCCGATTGTTTTGTTCGCAAACTGAACTAAAGTGGCCGATTGTTTTGTTCGCAAACTAAACTAAAGTGGCCGATTGTTTTGTTCGCAAACTAAACTAAAGTGGCCGATTGTTTTGTTCGCAAACTGAACTAAAGTGGCCGATTGTTTTGTTCGCAAACTAAACTAAAGTGGCCGATTGTTTTGTTCGCAAACTGAACTAAAGTGGCCGATTGTTTTGTTCGCAAACTAAACTAAAGTGGCCGATTGTTTTGTTCGCAAACTAAACTAAAGTGGCCGATTGTTTTGTTCGCAAACTAAACTAAAGTTCAGAGCATCTTTTTCTTTCTACTTTTTTAAGAAGATAAGTATTGGTTTACTTCAGACAAATTAGGATTATCCGTTGATAAATAAAATGTATATGTTGTAGCGAAAATTGCACTTTCATCATCATCATCAACCTTTTTCTCGTCCCACTGCTGGGCTCAGGTCTCCTCTCATACAGAGAAGTATTGAGCGTAATCACCACGCTTGGTCAATGCGAGTTGACGATTTCAGACTTTTAAGTCCAGGGGCCCTAGCCAATGTAACATCGCTTCCTAGCGAAGCGAAATCGAATACTAAACCAACCAATGGCAGGAACGATTCATCACGTGATTTATCGCGTCGCATGGTCAATCGTTCCCGCCATTGGTTGGTTTGGTATTCGATTTCGCTTCGCTATGAAGCGATGTTACTTTGGCTACAGGCCCAGGTTTCCTCAAGATGTTTTCCTTCACCTTGTAATCAGTCAAATTGCACTTTATTTCATAGGAATTTAAGTTATTTTTCCATTGATTTATACTTCTTTATAGTGGATGTCGCAATTTTTCTGTAGGTACGTGAAACAGTTAAGTAATAAAATTACTATCAACATCTCTACATATTACAAGATTACACGACATTTTGCAATCTCACTAGATTAACGACATTCCGAAACGTAATGCCGGCTGTCATTTTGTCAACAAGTTCTGTAATAATTATAATTATTATCTATTAAATAATTATTTAATGGCGTAACTTTGATTATGTTATGATGGATACGAACAAAGTCTTGCCGCCTAGCGATTCGTCGTGTTCCGGCATGATGTCTGGTAGCAGCTGTATTGCGATTTGTGCCGGGTACGATGAGTCAAATGTTGTTGTGTCGGGAGTTTGGCCGTGGAGGGTCTCCAGATCAATCTTCTTTTGACTAAGGTTTTTAAGTGAATAGGCGAGCTTTATCATCAACGATTGCGTTACTGCTCACCATCAGGCGGGATTGCAGTTAAATTATTTAAAAAAAATGCCGCCTGTCACTTTGTCAACAAGTTCTGTAATAATTATAATTATTATTAAATAATTATTTAATGGTGTAACTTCGATTATGTCTTAAAAATTTTTATGTCTTAAAAACAATAACAATGATTTATTCAGGTAAACAATTACATACACCATATAAATGGGCCTTATTATGAGGCTTTAAATCACTCCAAGTACAATGGATAGACGGGCTGAAAAGACGGGCTGATTTAAAATGATCTAACTTATAATCGAAGTCATCAAACGACATCTTAAATTTGCTTATAAATTCTTAAAATATAATAAAATATTCTTAAAATATATTCATACTAAATATGTAATAAAATAACAATAATCTAATTACAGCTACGCAACATATTAAAACTTTTAAAACTTCATTTCATATCCGTATTGATGGAATCCAAGACAATGCAAGCAATCAAAACCGGATCGCAAATTCATGAATCAATCCGACGTAAATCGGATGATTGATTGATGAATCCATTAAATCTGAATTGTGTATTGTTTATATTGTAATTTCATTGTCGGCGTGCTATGACTGCTGTAATGAGTTTGGGCGACCCAGTTCTGTTCCAATATAATGAGCTTCAGTAATCCTTTTTAGAACAAGCTGTTAGTTTTCGAGATATCCATGTCGATATTTAGATGTAGTCCACTTAGAGCACCGATTTGAACCGCACTTCCGCGAACGGCACTTGAGCACTTCCGCTTACCGCACTGAAACAAAATTCCAGGAGTAAATGCAAGCATTTGAACCCAGTTGGTGTATTTTTTTGTAAAGCATGGCAGTGATTAACATACTATCGGCAGCAATGGGTTTCATTTTGACAATTCCACAACATTCATTGCGTTATGTACGTTGTTGAGCAGACACATTTTTCGTACATACGGAGCAATGGATTAGCAATAGGTATGCTTCAAAGTTATTCACATTGAAAGTAATAGTATGTTACCTGATGTCGGCGCTGATTGATTTTGTGTCTTACTTCGCTTACTGCGATAAAATTTAAGTTCAATTTAGAAATTAGTAACGAAATTATATCATCATCATCATCTCAGCCACATGAAGTCCACTGCTGGACGTAGGCCTCCCCCAAGGATTTCCAAAACGAACGGTTGGACGCGGCCTGCCTCCAGCGCTTCCCTGCGATTTTGGTCAGGTCATCCGACCATCTAGTCGGTGGGTGTCCGACGCTGCGCTTGCCGGTAGGTGGTGACCATTCATGTATAAAGTCATGTGTTTTTTTAAATGAACAGACAGCTGTGCTACTGGGGATTATGTTCCACCACTTCTTCTTTCCAGCGAAAGCACTAGGAAGTGTCGATGGGTGGCCGTTTTGGGTGACACATCATCATCATCTCAGCGTTAATCCCAGTCGATCCGAAGCCTTTTCAGCTTTGGAGTCTGGGGTCCGCTTTACCAGTCTAACTGCTGATTTTGTCTAAACTTTGATATTTTGCGTGAAGCGATTGCCGTCTGATCTCCACAAGCCGAAGGCGATATCGAGCATTGCAGTTAGACCAATTTTCGAACTTGTGAGGGCTTCAACAACCCGTAACGACTGCCATTAGAAGTTCGTATGGTAACCGGGACCAACGGCTTAACGTGCTTTCCGAGGCACGACCAGACTAGTGCAAATATTCATATTCATACAAATATTTGCATCGTTCGTCACCGTTTTGGGAGATTGTTTTAAGTAATATTGACGTTCAAAAGTGCTGATTCTCAGTCTAATTTGAATAAATGACTTTTTGATCTAGATCCTTTCAGCCCCATCGGCTATCGGCTCTACAGCTCGTAGATGATGTGCCCCGAAATTATATTTAAGACAGGAATTAGTGGTTTAAATTTTTTTCCGAGTTATAACCAGGTATGTAAATCTACGCGAGTTAGCAGTCTGTATCCCAGTCGTTATTGGTTATGTCTCGAGAGGATTTACAGCCGCACGTCCAATGTATCGTCGGTGTAATGGTTTCAGCTAAAATTAGACTGAACCAATGTTGTTTTCATGAGTGTGTGATCCATTAAATTGAATTTCTGGACTTATAGGGATCGTTAAAGAAGTTATTGGCAGTGACGATATTTTGTTAAAAAGATTCAATACTCAATACTCAACAATTTATTGCGGCTGCAGAAAACCTCAAACGGCGAAAATATAACAACCTTATCGGAAATTATATTTTCGAGCCGTTTGGGGTTGAAACCCTTGGGCCGTGGGGTCCGAGTGCTCATTGCCTTTTTAAAGAACTGTCCAAACGGCTTGTTGACACTTCTCGCGACCCAAGGGCTGGCTTTTACCTTGGCCAGCGGCTAAGTATTGCCATTCAACGCGGCAATGCTGCCAGTCTCTTGGGTACATTACCAGTCGACAGCGATGACGAAGAATTTTTTGATGCTGTATTGTAATTAATAATAGTTTTATTTAGGGTAATAGCTTTATTTAGTAATTTGTATTAGTAAATAAATTGTTTCTTTTCTTCCAACAAAGACATTAAAATTACAATTTATTTGGACTAAATGCCACCTGGAAACTTTGGGTTCGGTGGAGAGGCGTGCGAAGAGGCTGATTGGGGCCTCAGATTAAGTTCAAAACGGTCACCAAAGCCTGGAGCACAGACGAAGAGTAGCCAGCCTGTCGGTGTTCTATAGGATGCATTTTGGAGAGTGTGTGAGAGAATTGCATTCAACTTAATTCTACCATCTCCGTTCCATCATCGGACGACCCGTCGTACGGCCCTTACGTTGTTGACACCACTACGACCCGGACGAAGCGTTTCGCCTCGTCTTTTATACCGCGTACATCAAGGAACTGGAACAATTTGCCTAAAGCGGTCTTCACATCTGACTACAATTTAAGTGTCTTCAAGGCTAGACTGAATAGGCTCTTAAATAAACTATCTCACTTTCCCATTAACGATTGCGTCACTGCTTACCATCAGGCGGGATCGCAACACTAGTTCATATAAAATTTAAAAAAAGTTATTCTTATCTTTTTCTCCAGTAACAAGGGCAGTACTTTCCTCTACACTGTAAAGCGTTTACCATCTTACAAAACGCGGAACACGCAAGATTTTAGGTCTGTTATCAAGTATGTCGTAACAGTGATAACAATATATGTACATACATATCTGGGGCCTTTAATACTTGTAGTGGGTGAACTACTACGACACGTGGCAAATGAATTAGAAAAGAGAGCACTTGTTTATGAGAATAACACATTTTTAATGTACCCGTTGCAGTCAGTAGCCTAGTGGTTAAAAGTAGGGTTGTAACGGAGGCTTGTTAGCGGAGGCGGAGGCGGATGCGGAGGCGACGAGTCTCACCTCCACGGATGCGGAGGTTAACGGAGGCGGAGGCGGAGGTGAAAGTACATATAGAAAAAAATTGAAATTTATGGTCAATTAAAACAAAATTTTTATTTTAAATACGTACATTAATAGTAGTATACTTGGTAAAAAAAAAATTACCTTCTTGTAATGAAAATTAAGGAGAAACAAATTGTGTTTGCCGCATTCCCGCCTCGCATTAGTTGATTCTTGACTATTTTGCGCTCAAACGCGGCCGGACGATTGTTGAGCGTCGCAGCTTGCGCGGTATTTATTGTATAAATACGTAAATAAACTTCCGCAGTAACAGAAGCGGAGGCGAAGCTCCGTTACAACCCTATTTAAAACACCAGCCTTTCAAGTATGAGTGTGCTGGTTCCAGGTCAGGTAAGTACCAATGTAATTTTTCTAAGTTATATGTACTTTCTAAGTATATCTTGGACACCAATGTTCGATTACAAGGTGAAGGAAAACATCTTGAGGAAACCTGGAATATTTTTAAGTCTGAAATCGCCAACCCGCATTGAGCAAGCGTGGTGATTACGTCCAATCGTTCGCCGTATGCGAGGAGACCTGTGCCCAGCAGTGGAACGATAAAAGGTTTATGATGATTGCTAGGACAGAGGCATCGTCTCTAGGGAGGAGTAGTTAGAACTTACCATGCAACTCCAGCACGGGTTGATAGGAGAATCCATCATGTTTGATGAGCAGTAAAGTTCTGGAGTGGCGGTCACGTACTGGAAGACGCAGCGTAGTGAGGCCCTCAACAAGGTGGACGGATGACCTGGTGAAGGTCGTAGCAAGCCAATTGTGACGAACAACACAAGACCGGTCACCGTGGAAAGCCTATATGGGTCCACTGCTGGACAAAGGGAGGAGTTTGTCCAGCAGTGGACCCATATAGGCTGAAGAAGAAGAAGAAAGTAATATGTTATCTTCTTTACTGTTCTTAATGAAGTAGAAAGAAGAAGATGCAATTAATTTAAAATTAGTTTAGTTTGTGACCGAGAGAATCGGGACCATAGTAAATCTATATTTCTATACTAATACTATATTTCTAAATACAGTATGTTAACTAACAGAGGGCGTTCCCGTTAACCCGAAATAGTATAGCATACATACATGCATAAAAGAAACACACTGTACACGCGAACATGAAAGACGGCAACGTCGCAATTTATTTATACATGACGACTACTAGTTTGATTTAAAACAGGAGGTTTCAAATTTATTTCCAATTAGAATATTTTTTATTCGGATTTTTTTATGCTTATTTTTCTATGCTGATATTTTTATTTTAATCTATTAATGATATATGAAGGGCACAGGAAAAAAAGGAGCTCATTGACAATTTTACCTTTTTTGAATTAACTGCACCATTTACTTCGTTTTTGTAAGGCCAATCAGAGCACGTTATTTTAAACATGATAAAAGGGGCTGATTTTGCGTCAAGTCCATTGAAAAAAAACCTACTTTAGAATAAAACGCGCTCATTACATTCTATACCAAGCAAAAAGGTGCCCATTGTCTATGAAACTACGCTAGAACAAGCTGATCGCAGCGGTTGTAACAGAGAACGCGCTCATAGTCGGCCATCTTAATTTTTTTGCCGTACAAGTGTCAACTGTCAGTTAAGCTTCCTTTCAGAAAGACCAGAGCAGAACTTCCTTCGGATTGGACTGAAATTTTTCAAAATGCCCGATGTAAGCCGAGTCCATTTGAAGTCATAGAGGTGGACACATCTTATTTCAGATCATGGACTAGCCATTTGGACACAATTTATGCTAAAAAGTCATGTTTTCCTTCGCGCCCTATAAAAGTTCTCAAAGTTGACAAGTTGAGTACCAAAATAGGCTTCCGCTCTACTTATAATGGGCCCTGGGAGTCTGCTTGCATCAGTGGAAGAAAAAAGAAAACCAGTGAGATGAACACTGTACAACACAATGAATTCATTTTGCCTGGAAGGTTCTATACAGACAAGTTGCCAATTTCTGCTGAAAAATATAGTGACCTTCAGGACTTAAAAAAGTTTTGTTCCCCTGAAAGTATTATATATTACACGAATTTATCCCACAAATAAAGTTTTATGTCAATTAATGTGTTTCATTTCATTACTGTGTTAACAGATTCTATGTATAGTTACACATTATTTATGATCACCATTTTAGTTGTAATATGTAAAAAGGAGATCATTGTGACAATGAGCACCTTCTTGCCAGTTACATTCGGGAGTTAGGCAATTAAAGGCCAAACTCTTATTTATTTACCAACCAAATGTCTTAAAATAATAATCTATTATGTTAAATATACACTGTTCCTTTTTTCATAATGTACAAATCAAATTCCAGTAAAGGTGTAAGTGTAGACATTGAAATTTTAGGTTTAATCCTTTGATTTCTCGAAACAATGAGAATGTTAATGAGCTCCTTTTTTTCCTGTGCCCTTCATATATTAACGAGTTTAAGGGAACGCCCTCTGTTATTTAACATACTGTATATATTTCTATACTATACTAATACTAATCCTAGTATGGATTAGTATTAGTATAGTATAGAAATATATATGATATTCCCGAATATGATGTTCCCGAGGGACATCTAAAAAGTGCGATATAACCGACCTCCACGCGGGCGAAGCCGCGGGCGGAAAGCTAGTATTATAAATGCGAAAGTAACTCTATCTGTCTGTTACGCTTTCCCGCTTAAACCTCTCAACCGATTTTGATGAAATTTGGCACAGGCAATCTTTGGATCCTGAGAAAGAACATAGGCTAGCTTTTATCCCGGAAAAATATGATGTTCCCGAGGGACATCTAAAAAGTGCGATATAACCGACCTCCACGCGGGCGAAGCCGCGGGCGGAAAGCTAGTATTATAAATGTGAAAGTAACTCTGTCTGTCTGTCCGTCTGTCTGTCTGTTACGCTTTCCCGCCTAAACCTCTCAACCGATTTTGATGAAATTTGGCACAGACAATCTTTGGACCCTGAGAAAAACATAGGCTACCTGTTATCCCGGAAAAATTTGATATTCCCGAGGGAAATCTAAAAAGCGCGATATAACCGAACACCACGCGGGCGAAGACGCGGGCGGAAAGCACACAATCTTTAGACCCTGAGAAAGGAGATAGGCTACCTTTTATCCCGGAAAAATTTGATGTTCCCGAGGGAAATCTAAACAGCGCGATATAACCGAAATTTACGCGGGCGAAGCCGCGGGCGGAAAGCTAGTATAATATAAAGCTGAAGAGTTTGTTGGTTTGAACGCGCTAATGTCGAGTGTAAGATGTGTGTGTGATGTGTGCGCTAATGTGTGTGTTTTGTCGTCCTCCGTGGCGCAGCGGTCAACACGCCTGCCTGCGACTTGGAGGCCCCGGGTTCGATCCCCGGCTAGGTCATGATGGAAAAACAATCTTTTCCTGATTGGCCTGGGTCTTGGATGTTTATCTATATATGTATCTATATATATAAAAATGAATTGCTGTTCGTTAGTCTCGCTAAAACTCGAGAACGGCTGGGCCGATTGAGCTGATTTTGGTTTTAAAATATTTGTCGTAGTCCAGGGTAGGTCTAAACGGTGAGAAAGTAAGGAAAGAATGATTTAATAATAATGATGTATAAGCTTCATTGTTTTTACTTCTTCTCTACACTTTAGTGCTACCCTGGTACCCTGCACCTCCAAAAAGGAGACAAAATAAAACTCACTTACAAGAGCAATGGGAGAATGGCAATGATAAATGTCACAACAATACAATATTAGTTTGAAGTTGAAGTTGGCTTTGTGGCTTTTTATTAGAAACTTTAAACCAGCAGAGAGTATTTCTTGCTTTAAACGAATGCATCAACGGCTGAGACTTTTTTTTTATGTACGGTGTATGGTACCAGGGTAGCACAAAAGTGTAGAGTCGAAACAATAAAAGCTCATTCATCATTATTAATCTAATATTACATCGATGAAGTTATTTTGCCTACTTTGAGGAGTTGCAAGGTACCAGGATCGCAAAAAAGTGTAGGAGAAGTCGAAACAATGAAGTTCATTCATTCACACAGGAACAACGGGAACGGGATAAAAAAAGGATATCCTATATCCTTCTCCCAGTTCTTAGCTACCTCCCTACCAATTTTCAGCCAAATCGGTTCAGCCGTTCTTAAGTTATAAATAGTGTAACTAACACGACTTTCTTCTATATATATACAGATTATCCTAATTTAAAATAGTAGTTAGTAGTAAATAAGATCATGTCATATTGCCTTTAGGGCGGAACAAAGTTCGCCGGGCCACTTTTGTGTTACCCTGCTACATAGCACCTCTACAAACTAGGCACAATAAAAGTTCTTTGATGTAATTATTATGGTTTAATCATGAATGAGCTTCACTGTTTCGGCTTCTCCTACACTTTTGTGCTGCCCTGGTACCTTACACCTCCACAAAGTAGAGAAAATCAAATTTCTTCTATGTATGTATTAGTACTATTAGTGATTTAATGATGAATGCAAAGCCGATTGATTACAAAGTGAAGGAAAACATTTTATGGAAACCTGGCCTTTTGTAAGTCTGAAATCGCCAACCCGCATTGAGCAAGCGTGGTGATTACGCTCAGTCGTTCTCCTCTCTAGCTATCTCCAGCAGGGGGACGATAAAAAAAGGCTGATGATGATGATGATGAGCTTCATTGTTTCGATTTCTCCTACACTTTTGTGCTGCCCTAATTATCCTAATTTAAAAACTATTATATAAGATCATGTGATATTTATTGCCTTTAAGGCGGAACAAAGTTGGCCGGGTCAGCTAGCGGGTCTTCTAGCTGACCTTGCGAACTTTGTTCCGCCTTAAAAGCAATATGACATGATCTTATTTACTACTTTTTAAATTAGGATAATCTATACATATATATAAAAGAAGTCGTGTTAGTTACACCATTCATAACTCAAAAACGGCTGAACCGATTTGGCTGAAAATTGGTAGGAAGGTAGCCAAGAACTGGGAGAAGGACATAGGATATCCTTTTTAACCCGTTCCAGTCATTCCTGTGTGAATGAATGAACTTTATTGTTTCGGCTTCTCCTACATTTTTGTGCTACCCTGGTACCTTGCACCTCCTCAAAGTAGGCAAAATAAAACTTCATCCATGTAATATTAGATTAATAATGATGAATGAGCTTCATTGTTTCGACTTCTCCTACACTTTTGTGCTACCCTGGTACCATATACCGTACATCTTTAAAAAAAAAAAGTCTCACCCGTTGATGCATTCGTTTAAAGCAAGAAATCCATACTATAAATTTATATTATAAATGCGAAAGTAACTCTGTCTGTCTGTCTGTCGGTCTGTCTGTCTGTCTGTTACGCTTTCCCGCTTAAACCTCTCAACCGATTTTGATGAAATTTAGCACAGACAATCTTT